>LBNU01006675.1:116153-145242 GCA_014162995.1 Artemisia annua | reverse complement strand
TTTTTTTTTTTTTTTTTTTTTTTTTTTTTTTTTAATATTTTAATTTTTTTCCCTCTAATTACACAAAAATGTATATAACTTGTATTTTTTTTTATATATTTGTGTAGTCAAAATTTTTTCTAGATCTATGTTGTATACTTTTAAATTTTATTTTGTTGTGTCATATAACAAGTTTCGTGTATTATTTGACCGATTTACTCGTTTTCATGTTAAAATTGAGTTTACAAATTCAAAGTAAAATTGTCAAATAATACACACAATTAATTACATGATACATTAAAAAAAGACCGAATTCAAAAATATACTACATAAATTTAGAAGGAAAAGAAAATTGGCTACACATAATTATAAAAAGTGACAAGTTAGATACATTTTCGTTCAATTACTTCTATTTGATGTTGTCTTCAGTGGCAAGCTTACCAAGTGTTTTAGAAAATAATTGGTGAGTGTTACGTGTACAATATGTTGATTAATTCTATATTTATATTAGTAAAAGGTAAAAAGAATGCTTGATCTTTACAACGTTTTCTAATTTTTATAGTTAAAAGAAGATGGATTCACACACACACACTTGGTCTTGAATCCACGACCTCTTGATTGAGAGCCTCGCTCACACCAGGATACCGCTAAGCTAAATGACTTGGTTTTGCCGCGTTAGTAGTGATCAAAGCAATGTTCTTTGAGAGTAAACATGAATGCTCTGTAAACTCCTTTGACATATTATGACATTAGAAAACAAGAAATAAACCACTTTGTATATTCCATGGTGAATAATTATCTAATCAAGATGTAAACAGAAGACAAAGACATGGTATCTAGAATTCTAGACTATTTTAGAGAAATAAAGCAAAAATGTATCAATGTATTGGCTTTAAAGTTTGGGCCTTCTTGGTAGAAAAAGCCCCAAACTGTAATACTCTTTAGGAAGTCTGTTAGTGGGCCGTTTTCAGTTACCACATAGGTTTACCCGTGGGCCACGACATTCATTTGATTTGCAAGTTATCCCAATAATCCCATTAAAAGGCATTTTAGATTTTTAGGCATTTAAAAATAAAATTTCAACTTCATGAGGTTAAATTTTTGAGAAAACAACTATAAAATATTGAGATAGAGTTCCATATTCAACGTCATCAAACGTATGTACACGTTTTTCGAGAACAACGGCTTTGGCATCACGCCATTTCGAGTGACCTTTGAGGACATCTCATGCTTTATAGTGGACAAACGCAAACCCTCAAATTTCTTGAAATTTTTCTATAACAACGAGTTAGCTACGTCGAATCATTTTCACCACTAAGACGTTCATATTCGGTGACAATCCCAGCGAACTTGTTGCAATCACGTGTCATAGT
This sequence comes from Artemisia annua, assembly GCA_014162995.1. Lineage (NCBI taxonomy): Eukaryota > Viridiplantae > Streptophyta > Magnoliopsida > Asterales > Asteraceae > Artemisia > Artemisia annua. The sequence continues at coordinate 143,890 of LBNU01006675.1, read as the reverse complement.
TGTCCAATTTGCCGTGATCATATCTTGGTATGGTGGAAGGATGCATGAAGGTTGTATTTACTATGAATTTTTTCCCAAAATGTTTTTGAATATTTTTCGTACCAAGTCTTGGGTCCTCGGATATTTGTACCCAAGTTTCGGCCAAAAGTTTGTCTTCTTCTTGTTCCAAACGGGTGCGTATGATGTCGGTTTTATTCTCTCTCGGCTTTCGTACTCTTTCTTTTCCTTCTCCTTTTCCCACAGGAGAATACCCGGTTGTGATATTTGTGATGGTGAGTTTGGTGTCGATTGTGGTGGTGGTTGTCTTGTTTGTCCCAGTTCTTTCTCTTATGTCTTTTTTATCATCAAAGAAAGATTGTTGGAAGAATGGTTGCATCATTTGTGGTGTTTGTGGTGGTTGTGCAGTTTGTGAAGTTTTACCAGAAGCTTCAAAATTGTGAAATAGGTATTTTTGTTGAAATTGAAATAACGACATTTGGTTAAAAGTGATTGATGTGTTGATTATCTACTGTTAAATTTATAAACTTATATCTCCTACATCTGTCTGACACACTTAAGAGTAGTGTACCCTATCGTGTATTAGTGTAGCTAAGTTAAATACGAATGTCGAACCCCAAGAGCTAGTAATTTGGTTAACAATAAAAAATTAACTAATAAACCTTTAAAAGCAAGTAAATATCCCAAAATGTGTTTTATATCCGCGCAATCACTTAAAAGACTAATTAAACATAAAATAAGAAATAACTAAAGAGAATGAAAGTAAACTGAATTCAACCAAGGATGAGAGCTCTGTTAATCGAGCTAATCCATTATGCTTACAAATGATTCAATCCTACTTGCAATGTCTAGCCATGATCTTAGTAAAGGCTCTAACGTCGAGAAGATCCAATTGGTCCTTGCAATCTAAACCTATGATCTCCAAATATCTAAACCTAAATTTTAGCAAGTAGCTTATCCATATCGCAGTCATTAAGTCCGCCAACTATCCTATTTGATTTATCTATGTTAATTACTTAACACACATCACCTATAGTCGCCCCAATTATAAGTGATGTCTTGCACTTCTTAATAAATTATTCATACTTTAGGCTAAATTAATGGTCATAACCTAGCAACTAAAGAGGAATGGTCATCCATTAGTCAATCTAACACACTAATTTTCAACTTGTGACATACTTCCTAGTACGTTATCAACTAAACAATCATAAATCATATCGAAACACAAGGATCGAACGATAAACAAATAAAATATCCACTAAGATCAATAATTAAACTTAAGGAATTGAATCAAAAGAAACATAATCTCATAATTAGGCTAACACATAAAGTGTTTAGCCAAAAATTATAGTTTGGAAATCAAAAGCAATGTAAACATCAATGATAATGGAAAACGTAGTGTTTTGATAATCAAACCGACTTAGTCTAATGATGATGACGATTGGTGATGTCTTTTCCCTTGGATTGCAGCTTGAAGTGATGATATTCGTCCTTTGTGAAACCCTAAATCGACTTTTGGAAGAATAGATGAATTGTGAACGAGGTTGCGTCAGTATTTATAGGGTTCTATTGTCTCGACCCATCTACATTGTAGAGGTAAGTATGCCTCTACTCCGTATATGCTATGTCTACAAATCATTTTGTAGTCTTCATTGTCTACAATGTATAACTAAGTTCATATCTACACCGTAGACGCAATGCCGGATAAATGCCAATAAGTCTTCAAAATTCCTATGCCGTATAGATAAGAGTGCTAATACGGCGTATACGCAATGAAGTGATCATTCTTCAAAGTCTTCACTAACTACGACATAGAGATAAATGTATCTATGCGCCGTAGAAGCCTTGATTTCAGATTTTTCAAGATTTCTTTAAACTTAATCCAATTTTCACGTCTTTCACTTCCAAAGCTTCATTATATCATATTAAGCAAATAGGAATCAATCAAGTACCAAATCCACATAAAATGAATAAGACAATAAACATAGGTTAATGATAACCAAAATATGATATTATTTGATGTTATCAGTGACATTGGTTCATTTGTAAGTTATGTATGGGAAAGTGGGTTATGAGAAATATGGTTGTAGAAAAGCATATTGTCCAAATGATGGTAAAAAAAGAAATACTGTGGAAAAAACTTTATGATGAAACCATTAGAGATTCATTAATTTATTGTCGGATGTCTTTATGGAAGCAGTCTATTTATTCGGGTTTACCTTAGGATAGGTGTATGATATATCTATATTTCATTTTTTACATACCTCGCTCAGACGGGAATGATATTGTTATTGTTGTATACCATAAAACCAAACAAATTTGAATAGGAATGATATTGTTATTGTTGTATACCATAAAACCAAACAAATTTGAATAACTTGTTAATTAATTTTTATTAGTAGCAACTAAAAAGAAATTAATCAGGATGGAAATAAATCAAATAGAAACGTTCAATTTTTCTAATCTGTAACCGAACCAATTGGTTATTTATTCGTTCGGCTTTTCAGTTTATGATCGGATTTCGGTTTTTTAACTAAGTATTTATATATGGACTTGGGCCAACTTGAGGCAACAATAATTTATACCTGCAAAACGCGTTTATATTTTCTATTTTTATTGTCTATCACAAGCATTAAACTCGGAAAAACATTGCACAACAACAGAGTAAACACAACAAAAAATTGCAAGATTACTTACAACCCCAACAATACCCAAATCGAACTTCAACCAGGGGCATATCTAGAAATTCTGGCCACGTGTAGCACGATTCAAATCTTGGTTTGTTTTGTCAATGTCATAGAGGGAATTTTCTAAATGAACATTATTCATTGACGTTACCAAAATGAACCATCGATTTGAGTGTTACAAAAATCTACCAAGCGAGCAAAGTAAAGGGCGAGGATGTTGTGCTCGCTGTCTTGGTTGTCTTCTTGCACCATGTCTTTTGAAAGTTGGCGAGCAAACGGAAGAGCGAGGATGCTTTGCTCGCTGTCTTGGTTGTCTTCTAGCTTGAAAGTTGGCGAGCAAATGGAAGGGCGAGATGCTTTGCTCGCTCTCTTGGTTGTCCTCTAGCACCACAAAAAAGATGTAGTAAGACCACCTCTCATTTTCACCCAACTAAATTAAAGACACAACACGCCAACTTTCAAAAGACAATAGCGTGAATTAGTTTGAGCGAGCAAAACATATTCTCGCCCCTGTTTGCTTGCTAGTTTTAGTTCTCAGATATTAAAAACATATTCTCGCTAGTAGGACCTTGTTTGAGCGAGCAAAGCCTCCTCGCCCTTCCGGTTGCTCGCTTGGTAGATTTTGGTAAAGTAATATGAAATAGTTTATTTTTGTAATGGAGTAGAAGAAGTGTTTGTTTTGGTAATTTGTTTAATGTCATACTTTCCAAACTTTTAACTTCATGGGCAACAAGAAAATATTTCAAACTTTAAGACGACTTTATAAAAATTTGAAGCTTTAGGTCTCACATAAGGCAAGTTCATAAAAAGGTAAGGGTAAAACATGAATAAATTAGTTTATTAAGCAAAGTAAAAATCAAGGGTGAATAAGCACTTACTAGTATATGACGAACAAAGAAACTCTTACTCTTGAAAGTCAGAAAACTAACAATGAGACACAGATTTCGTATGTAGCACGTCCACAGGTGGCCACCACATAGGTCCGCCCATGACTTTAACGCAAGCTATCTTATAAGTCTAAAACGGTTGATTCTAACGTGGCGATATATCTTAATCACTCCCTTTTATTAGTGTCTCAAATTGATTTATCTAGTAATTTAGTAAATGCAAAATTAAATATATATTATAACATACTAAAAATTGGTTCAGTTTAGTTATCATAGTTCGGGTTTTTGCCTATAATTGAAACCAACCTTTTCTTTTTTGCAAAAATATCTAACCGTGTCTTTGGTTTTTTTTTTTCACCTGTACCGTAAGTGTTGTTTTCATTTACTTTTGTAAACCGTCAAAATGAATTGAAATTGGGAAAAGAATATAAAAGATAAGTAGGGTTTGAGTTGAGGGACATATTGACGCAGGTCAATTTAGTGTTTTCTTTTCAAAGACTCCTTTTACATGAAATGTCGGACTAATACCATTTTTGTTACTGTTCTTTTCACTTTGTGCGTAAAAGAATTTGGATAACATAACAGTATACATTTTATAGCAAATTTATGCTTTCATGTATAATATTATTATAAAGTGACAAAGTACATCAATTTATGAGTTAGGTAAAGGGTTGAAACAAATTTAGGATATAACTGTTTTTAACCTTTTATAAGTGACAAACTCACTTGCAGGGTGGACACAGCGGGGTTTTCGGGAACCCCTTGAATTTTTCTTGCGTAATGTAAATTATGTTATATACATCGATTTTTCAAAAATGAACAGTCTTTAATTTTTAAGTTATGATTTTCGGAATTTTTCATAAATGAACCGGGTGATTATATGGTTTGATTATGGTGACCGACATGCAGCCTACACAACCAAATAACAGATCATTACCTACAAAATAATGCAATGACATGTCACCAACACTTCTTGTGACGAATTTTGGAAACTTTTTTTTTTTTTTTTTTTTTTTTTTCTTTATGGATTTTGACCTTTTGGCTGATTGATTTATCTGGTGAAACTAAAAATTAAAGTGTCCCGTTGCTCAATTTTTCTGAAGATATAAACAAAACAAAGATTATAAACACACTTTATTTGGTCAGGATTCATTTAGCAAAATCAGTTTTTACAAGAATCTTCACTACATAACGATATTTAATTTAGTTTCCCGTCCAAGACCAATTGCAAGTTATGGTATCATCACTTTTCTAGAAGTCAAATAAAAGTGTTTGTTACTCATAAATCTTATACTGGTATTAATATCGTTTAAATACCAAATTAAGTACAGAAAATCGAACAGTATTGTTGGATATATGGGGAGAAATCGGTCAACCTTGAATGTCACGGCAATTTAAATAGGTCCCATTTCCAATGCTTTTTCTAAAAAGTTGAAACCAAAGTCAAAAAAATTAAAAGTGATGCAAATTTCAACAAAATGCATTTAATATGTTACTTTAGCCCTCAAATTGTAATAGTTTTCACTTATTTTAGTCGTAGCAATCTTGTGTGAATAGATTATGACTCTGTATCCATGTCGTATTATGTCAATAATAATACGCGTAACTTAAGAAATCTATTGACAACGCATCTATACTACATATATCTAAAGTGAAAACACATGTGTTTAAAAACTATTTTCTTTTTTAAAATAGAAATATTGTTAAACTAAATTATCCTTACATACAAAAGTCAATGAATTCTGTTAAATATTTAAAGGATATACTTGTCAAAAAAAATAATTTTTGAGTATCGAACTTTTTTTTTTCCTCATTGGTGTACTAAACTTTCATTTTTGGCATCTTTTACACACTTTTAAGACGTTTTTGCCCCTCAAATTTTTAAAAATCCAGAGGCAAAAATGTCATAAAAATGTCCCAAAGTGCGTAAAAGAGGCAAAAAATGAAAGTTTAGTACACCAATGAGGAAAAAAAGTTCGATACTCAAAAGTTATTTTTTTGACAAGTATAGTGCGTTAATATAGTATGACCCCATATTTAAATATCTAATTTTAATTTAATTCACTAACTTTCTTAACTTTCACTTATTCTACACCCGTATATAAAAATAAAAAACTGCACATTCAAACTAATGTTATAATGTACGGTTAATCGACTAGTTTATTGTTTATGCTATGCATAAACTTCCATAAGATATACGACTCCCCGTAATGCATGGTCCTCAACTCGGTCATCAATTCGGTCAACCAACTTTTCGACGCAACCTACCCATTATGGCCTTCCATGGGCGACGTGTCCTAGGAAAAAAAAGGAGAAGTCATTCGTTATTTAGATCGAGTCGTCGAGCATGTCACTACAAGAAAATAGCATTTTAACGACATAATTAGCGACATACCTTCCAAAGTCGCAAAGTTGCGACACATGTAGCGATTGCTTTAACGTCATTATGCCATCGATGTCGCAAACCATGTCGCCAATGATGTCGCGATGTGTTTCAAGATGACATTGTCACAATTAGTGTCGCAACAAGCGTCGCTATATTTGCGTCATTCTCTACCACGTCACAAGCAAAGTCGCTAATTTACGACTTCCCAAAAAGATGTCACCAAAGGTGTAGCTATATTAGCGACTTTCTTAAACATGTTGATATTCACGTCGCTAAATTTTAACCTCCGAAACACACTGTATATATAATCTTCTTAAGTAATTTTGGATTTCTTTGTATAACTATTTTTATATTATCTATTAAATGCATTTTCTAACTTAAAAGTAAAGTTCAATTTAGCTAATAATTCTAACATTTAACCACCGTAATTATTTTCTTTCCCACTTTAATTAGTACGCCATTTTTTGTTATCCATTTTAATTATTTTCTTTTTCACTTTAACTACTACACCATTTTATTAAAACAGAACGACACCATATTACATCTCCTCAAAATCACACCCTCAATCCTGATTCCTGATTACTCCTAAACCCTCCGCCACCACCATCGCTCCGCCACCACAACGTCACCGCACTACCATCGTATCGCCAATACAACCTCACGGCTTTCTCGACTGTACTCAACTATACCTTTTAAAGATCGATTTCAGGTTCAATTTCAGGTTTTACCGGTATTGTATCAACTTTTGACGGTAATAATCGATCGGATTACATCTCATCTTCTAGTTGGTACAATTTCTTACTTGTAGGTTATTTTTCGTTTTCGACATGCACACTAACTGTTCGATATAATGCCTGACCTAAACTGATAACTTTTATTCATCTTAATTATTGATTAATTTTGATAAGACTGTTTTAGATATTGAGGATTTGGTTGTACAAGTTAGGGCAACATTCCAGTTAAGTAATGTGGAAAGGATGGGGTTAAGAAGGGGATTTTGATAAAATAACGAAAATGACAAGTAGGTATAACGAGTTATAAGTAGAATTAGCATTATAATTGTAGCGCGATAGAGCTGATTTGATGAACTGCGTGTTGGATTCTTATCTGTTAATTTATTGTTAAAGGTTACACAAATGACTAAAAGTCGGAGTATCAGTTTGTGTTATACGAATTGTGTGGATGATTTGAATTGTATCAGCTGGTTCATTTGAGTGTAGGATTATTGTTTTGCTATAGTTATTGAGTATGACTATAATTGAAGTTAATTAGAGAGAATTTGTGGAAATTTCGTGTTATTTGACTAGGTTTGGTGATGTGATTAGTATATGATCTCAGGATGTCTAGGTCTATTGTTATCGTGATTACGTATCTACTTATTGTTAAGTATACTACAAATGATAGATATATTTTCAGTGATAAATAGATGTGAAATGCCATTGCGAAATAAAATCATAATTGGGTAAAATTAGAAGGCGAAAAAAGAGAGTAGCTGATAGGATCACATAAGAAGCATGTAAATGCATATACGCTATGGATTAATAGTTGTCCTACGTCAGTGCAATTTATATTTGTTCATGGTTTAGCCATAGCTGAAGTGGACTAATCTAAGTGCGACAATGCCATGATCATATGAATGCATTTTTAAGTTATTTTGAATGTTACATTATCATTGTTAACCAGCCTTTTTCCATAAGTAAAATTTGTTATTGCTCATATCACCTGCCACTTAAGTTTTAGAACATTTGATAGTGGTTCAAATATCTAGGTGAAGATGGGGATGACATTCTTATAGATGGGGTTGCGGTTGCTGAACTTTCTGAAGAATATGTAATGTTGGAAGGCTTATGAAGATGAGGTTATAGATATAGTACAAGTGAAAACAAATTTATTGATTTAGATGGCTTGCGGAGCTTTGAATCCTTCTTTTATTTACATTACAATCTGTTAATTTTTCAGGGTAGGTACTTCGAGCAACTTATATTCAGGAGTTCACCACTGCCATTTCATGGTGAAAGAGTAATGATTGTTATTCATTATCATATGCTATATACATGTGTATGTGTGTATTAGTTCATATATCCTACTTGATGGTTAAAAGTGTGTAGAAAATATATCATAGAGATTTGAAACTCAAGACATTCTTTTTAGTTTTAAATGGGAGCATTGCACCTAGGCTAACCATGGTTAAGATTGTTATGTAAATATTATAATATGCTAATTTTGTAGTTATTGTGCAGTCATCTTTGCTGCACTCAAGACCTAAAAGTATAGTTGGTACTTGGCATCCATGCATAGATTGCTCCCGAGGTTCGTTGTGATGGTAGTAACTGAAATGTCGACGTTCTTCATCTCTTTTCCTTATTAAAAGTGTTCCCTTTGTTGGCTGACCCTAAAACATATGCATATTACTCTTATAATTTAGAATAAATAACATAAAGGTTATTTATTGATACTTTTATGTTTTGTGCTATTTACAGTTTTGAACCAAACACTATCGATCTTGTGGATCCCCCTGAGCTTGGGTAAGTTTCAAATTTTTATTTGCGTCGAGAAGACAAAGGATTATTATTGTTTCTTACTGGATGTCCATTTTTCTATAGTTATTGGTTCACAGTGTTGTCTGAGCATTCACCAGACCTTGTTGATAAGGTAAATATTATCATGAATGTTTAGACAGTTGAAGATTTATGCTTTAGATAGCCCATATAGCAAGGTACCGTACTTAGAGATATATATCATACATAATTACAAAACCTTTTATGTGTTCATAATGCTTTAATAGTCTACATATTGATGGAGGATCCTGCAGCTTATGGGATACTAGGTCTGGCCAATCTTTTCGAGTTGAGAGAGAAGTGCTTAGAGTTCAAACTTTTTTGACGCATAACTGATAAAACAGAGGTACTATTATCATGTTTTGTTTTGTTTTGTTTTATTTTCATTTATTTCTGAGAAATTTAATCCGGATATTTTTGGCAGAGAGAACAACGCCTCTTGGTGTCTGGCCTGACATTTTGATGGAGCTTGATAGTATGAGCGAGGTATTTTTGTAGTTCATCATGTCATAAGATTACTCTTAATGGATATGTATATTGAATTCCAAATTAGGTAAGTTACATTTTCTATCCTATATTTAGTTATGTTTGTATCTTTCCATGTGCACGTACTAGAGATTATTGCTCTTGAAGCCTAAAATATGCTTGTAAAAATATTTGTAGGTCCATGGTGGTTGGGCTGCAACAGAGGCATATTCAGCTCTTTCAGTTGTGCTCCCTTCTCATTCAGCTGATGCAAGGGCTTCATGTTTTTTAGGATTTCAGAGAGGCTTATGCATGGTTAAGCCATAACATGGAAGTGGATGATAAAGTAAGTTCTTTTGCTTAGTTATCTGTCCCTTGGTTTACTATTGCTCTCTGCTGTTACTGCGAGCAATATAATGTTCTTGCGTAGCTTTAAATGCTCATTTTCTGTCAATAATTAGTTTTATTTCCTTGCTCCAACAGATACTTGATCTTGCCCCTTCCCTGAATTGAAAAGCCTAAGAAATTGTGACCTGCTACCATCTAGTTGGCTATCAGCTTCGTATTATAACTAAGATCTTGAATCTGGCCCTGGTGTTTGCTCATTCTCACATACATGCATGTACTTGATGCGAATTTGTGGTGCTTGTATTAGGTACCTGAGATATACGTGATTCCTATGGGACCAACCTTGAAAGACCTTGATGCTTGCTTTCTGACTTTTCATTCTCTTCACACACCCATGACAGGTTAATCGTTAATCCTGCTTCCAAGTAGTCTAGTTAAAAGTTGTATGATGTTTGCAATCTTTTCTTTGAGTATTATTGGGTGTAGGTGTATAGTATTTTCGCTCAAAAAACCATATATCAAGAATTGATCTTGTAATACATCAAATTTTAAAATATGCAAAATTACCAAAATGCCCTGAAGTTTAAAAATTTGTATTAATAATTAAATAATGCCAAATAAAAGCCTAGAATTTGGAATTTGGCCACATATGATCAAAATAAAATATGTAAGGTAAAATATGACATTTTTGTACAAAGAAAAAAAAATAAAATAAAATTCTGTATAAATACTATCAGAACCGATTATATATATAATTAAATATATAGATATTATTTAAAAAGGAAAATGAATCACAAATAATAGGCAAACTTATACAATAAGTAAATTGGGACTTATCATCATATTTTCCAGTAAAAAATAAAGATTATCCATTCCTAAAATAATTATAAAAACGTGGTTCTATATTTTCCATATTTATAAAACCATAAGTCGGTTTTATTATTAAACCGAATCCCTAAATTCTCTTCCATACACCACGAGATTTTGGAGAGCTCTTGTGTATTTTTTTTGGACTCATACAAGGTCTAAGAACATCAGAAAAACAGTGGTATAAATTGTGGTTTGATCGTTCCAAGGTTGGAGAATTCTTTGCTCGGTTTTGTTCAGCCGAGAGTACAAAATTCTTTCTCCTTCACTCGTACGTTCTAAATTCGTTATGGTAATTTTTTATCACTTTATATATAATATTTTATCTGTATAAAATATTAAACTTGGTCCATGCATGATATAGAAGTCGCTAGAATTTATATAATCAAAAACATAATAAAATTATGAAACTGGTCATGCGATTTTATGAGGTCTGGTTTATATTTTTCCTGGGTCCTGTGGAGGTCAAAAATATCATAAAAATAATCTTCATAATTTTAGAGACCTGGAAATCATGTTTGGATTTAATTTAGAATCGGATTTATTAAAATAAATAGAAAAGAAAAGAAAAAAAAGGAAAACGTGAGTTAGGTTTAGGGTTTTGGAGAAAGAACAGGTTCATGAATGAGTTTTAAGGTTTGTAATAAATGTTGTAATTATTGGTTAGCTAGGGTTAGGTTTTGGTGGTTTTTAAGTAAAACCGATTATGTATATTAAAGTACAAGGGTGTGTTTTGTAATTTTGTAAACATGTGGGTTATTTTTATAAGATGTATTAAATCAGTGGTGAATTGAGAAAAAATATAATATGAGGATGTCATGTGTAAAATTTGCAACTAAAAGGTTTAAGTAGTAAATTATGTAATTATATAATCCGAATTGTAATTAATTAAAATTAAGGGGTTGAACTTGTAAATTATGAAAGTTAAGGGCTGATTTGAATAGATATAATATGGAAGGTTAATATGTGTAATTTCTGATAATTAAGGGGTAAAAGTGCTAATATGAATTATTAGGGATATAATTATAATTTAAACATTTATAAGGATTAAATTGAAATAAAATATAAATAAAGGGTTAAAATGTAACATTTGTAACTGAAGGATTGATTGATAAATATTGTTAATTTATGGATTATTTGGATAAAATATGGAATTTGTAATAATTACACTTGGGACCTTAAACTTTGGTATATTTACATTATTGAACCCTAAATTGTAGAAAGTTGTCATATTGAATCCTAGACTATAATTACCTGAAAATAGGAGGTTACTAAAAATGAAAAGTCGTCTAAGGAGTAATTTAATTTAAGATAAAGTTATTAATAATAAAGTGATCCTAATTCAGGTATATACATATTGAAGAAGAAAAGTGAACTTTTCCCTCTGAGCTCTTTTTCCTTTTGAACTCTTTGCTAAGGTACGGATATTCTGACCTTACTTTTAAGGTTTCCTTCGTGATTACAACCTCTGTTATGAACTTTCTGTTTTGAAACCTCTGATTTGAACCTTTGCTATGAACCTTCTGTTTTTGAACCTTTGACATGAAAACCTTGATATTGAACTTTATGATATGAAAATTATGTTTTGAACCCTTAAATATTAACCTTTTGATTACATGAGTTTCACTAGGCATGGGGGTTCCATGTCCGTGTCAGTGATGCACCTCTGACATGACTCTAGGGCAGTAGAGTGATGTTCTGCCACGTCCCTTTGGTTGGTCTGCATGTGAATGGGTAGGGGCGTATGGATGCATCCTAGATCTGTTATCTGTTATCTGTTATCTGTTATATGTCTGGTGATTGATGCTGTGTGCAATACACGTCCTTCACATTTCTGGGAGCTAGCTACTCCACCCATATGAGGACACCCCTCATTATTGTCTGATTATCTGAGAGGTCTCCCCTCTATATGTTTATGAAAAATGTGATTATGGTATAATATGATATGTTTCTGAGCTCATGTTATTATTATGGTTCTGACTCTTTTTGTACAGGTGACTGTATGAATTCCTTACCTAACCTACACATTTTTATTTCCGTATTATCCGATATACCTAAATATGTTTCCCCCAAAATATATCACTTGTACTTTAGCTTTTATATTTCGTTTCATTTTGTTATATATCTGTTCACTGGGCATTTTAAGCTCAGCCGCATTTCTTTTCACCGCGGCAGGTATTCAAGATAGCTTATGGGATAGCTTTCTGGGTTTGAGAGTAGAGTAGAGTTTAAGATATTGACCATAGTCATCAGAGTAAGTTATTAATATAAGACTTCCGCGTTTGATCTGTTCTGTTTGTTCTGATGTAACACCATAATATTGTGACATCTTTACCCTTGTCAGGTTGGGGTGTTACAGATCTTTTTGTTTGTTTACATCTTTACCAGCTGCATAATTGTTTGTTGCAGGCAGACGAGTTAGAAAGAGACCGAACTGCTGGTGAACTCTTTGAATGAACCCATAAGGGGAAGAACAAAATGTTTGTTAACAATGAAGCAAGGGAAACTTGGGTATGTTTTACGTTAATAAAAGAAATTTATTATAATATTAATGTAAGGCTATAGTAAGAATGGGTCAGTATTGAATGGGTTTTGCAATAGGTCAAATTAGTCCAGTTATGGTACAGGTCAGTAAACTAGAAAGAGACCTGAACTAGAATTTCAATTGCAGCTAAGGTCTTATGAGCTTATTTTGCCGACCCGCAGAAACTAGAATTTCAAACTGACATGAACTAGAATGTGTTGGTTTTGAAACATACCTGAACTAGATACAGACCTGAACTAGAATTTCAATTGCAGCTAGGGTGTTATGAGCTTATTTTCCCTACCCAACCCAAAAACTAGAATTTCAAATAGACTTGAACTAGAATGGGTCGGTTTTGAAGCATACCTGAACTAGAATTTCAATTGCAGCTACGGTAATTTTATTTGATGTATGGAAAGGACATTTACAAATACGAAAGATGGTGGACTTTAGATACTTTCACTACGAATATAGAGAAATGAAATTATGGGTTTTTAAAGTTTCGTGCCATTACATTTAGACTCATTTCTATACGATTGTCTTTTAATGCAGGAGCAATATAAAGAAAAACACAGTGCAGATGACTCTCGTGACATTACGTCCAGAAATATTACTAACACACACAAAAGATGGATTGATCATGTTGGAACAAAAAATGGCAGTTATTATGGTTCTGGATCAGGGGTTGATAAGTATTTGTTTCAGCATGATACTGATGATGCGCCTTCTATCCATAATTCACATGAGGACCTTGATCGTGTTGAAGACATGTTGAAGCATCAAGAACTGAAGTAGGGATTTATGAGAGATGAGATCAACAACTTAAGGAATGCACAGGAAGATTAGTCCAGGAAGCTAGCTCAGGTTCTTTTAGTACTTGAATAAGTTGTAACTAGCTCAGGAAACTAGTTCAGAATTTGTTGATGGAGTTCTTAGCCACATTAGTTCAGATGTTATGTTGGAATGGAATGCTTAGCAAACTAATTTATGTATCGACATCTTATTATATATATGCAATATCTTGGATCTTCATATGTATTATTATAATGGGCAAATGACACAAAAAGGCATCAAAGTTAGGGTCCATTTTCAATCAGGGTATCCAACTTTTTTTCTTGCATAAAAAGGTTCCCAACTTTTTTTTGGCGGATTTGGGTTTTTTCCTAACACCCCGTTAAATAATTCATTAAGTAAAAACTTTAAAAAATTTAAAAGTTTTATAAAAACTGAAGGGTGATTTTGAAAATTTTAAAACTTTTATATACTCTTTATCAGAAGACAAAGACATGGTATCTAGACTATTTTAGAGAAATAAAGCAAAAATGTATCAATGTATTGGACTTTAAAGATTGGGCCTTCTTGGTAGAAAAAGCCCCAAACTGTAATACTCTTTAGGAAGTCTGTTAGTGGGCCGTTTTCAGTTACCATCATAGGTTTACCCGTAGGCCACGACATCCATTTGGTTAGCAAGTTATCCCAATAATCCCATTAAAAGGCATTTTAGATTTTTAGGCATTTAAAAAGAAAATTTCAACTTCATAAGGCTAAATTTTTGAGAAAACAACTATAAAATATTGAAATAGAATTCCATATTCAACGTCATCAAACGTACGTACATATTTTTTTAGAACAACGACTTTGGCATCACGCCATTACGAGTGACCTTTGAGGACATCTCATGCCTTATAGTGGACAAACGCAAACCCTCAAATTTCTTGAAATTTTTCTATAACAACGAGTTAGCTACGTAGAATCGTTTTCACCACTAAGGCGTTCATATTCGATGACAATCCCAGCGAACTTGTTGCAATCACGTGTCAACGTTGTCCGATTTTTCGTGATCATGTTCTTGGTACGGTGGAAGGATGCATGAAGGTTGTATTTAATATTAATTTTTTCCTAACGATCGAACATGAATGAAAATAGACAAACAAACATAAACTTTATTGAATTCTTCACAATATATTGTTTTAAAGTGTTGTTTTGTTTAAAAAAAACCAATTTTTAAAATTATAAAATTAAAAGATAGGATATATGAACATAAATAGATAAATAAATATAAACGAACTTTAACGAACGCATAATCGGACGTTCACGAACATAAATGAACGGACGAGACTTTTGTTCATGTTCGTTCATTTAACTAAACGAACGTAAAATATTGTTCATGTTCGTTCATTTAATAAACGAACGAACATAAACGGACTTTTTACCGAACGGTTCATGAAATGTTCACTGAACGTTCAGTTCGTTTACAGCCCTAAGTGTAGCTAAGGAAAATATGAGTGTCGAACCTTAAGAGCTGGTAATTTGGTTAACAATAAGAAATTAACTAATAAACCTATGAAAGCAAGTAAATATCCCAAAATGTGTTTTATATCTACGCGATTGCTTAAAAGACTAATTAAACTTAAAATAAGAAATAACTAAAGAGAATGAAAGTAAACTGAATTCAATAAAGGATGAGAAAGCTATGTTAACCGAGCTAATCCATTATGCTCACAAATGATTCAATCCTACTTGCAATGTCTAACCATAATCTTAGTAAAAGCTCTAATGTCGAGAAGATCCAATTGGTCCTTGCAATCTAAACCTATGATCTCCAAATATCTAAACCTATATTATAGCAAGTAGCTTATCCATATCGCAGTCATTAAGTCCGCCTACTATCCTATTTGATTTATCTATGTTAATTACTTAACATACATCACCTATAGTCGCCCCAATTATAAGTGATGTCTTGCACTTCTTAACAAATTATTCATATTTTAGGCAAAATTAATGGTCACAACCTAGCAACTAAAGGGGAATGGTCATCCATTAGTCAATCTAACACACTAATTTTCAACTTGTGACATACTTCCTAGTACATTATCAACTAAACAATCATAAATCATATTGAAACACTAGGATCTAACGATAAACAAATAAAATGTCCACTAAGCTCAATAATTAAACTTAAGGAATTGAATAAAAAAACATAATCTCATAACTAGGCTAACACATAAAGTGTTTAGCCAAAAATTATAGTTTGGGAATCAAAAACAATGTAAACATCAATGATAATGGAAAACATAGTGTTTTGATAATCAAATCGACTTAGTCTAATGATGATGACGATTAGTGATGTCTTCTCCCTTGGATTGCAGCTTGAAGTGATGATATTCGTCCCTTGTAAAACCCTAAATCGACTTTTTTGGAAGAATAGATGAATTATGAACGAGTTTGGGTAAGTATTTATAGGGTTCTATTGTCTCGACCCATCTACAGTGTAGAGGTAAGTATGCCTCTACGCCGTATATGCTCCTTTTGTAGTCTTCATTGTCTACGGCGTATAACTAAGTTCATATCTACACCGTAGACGTAATGCCGGATAAATGCCAATAAGTCTTCAAAATTCATACGCCGTATAGATAAGAGTGCTAATACGGTGTATACGCAACAAAGTGATCATTCTTCAAAGCCTTCACTAACTACGACGTAGAGATTAATGTATCTCTGCGCCGTAGAAGCCTTGATTTCAGATTTTTCAAGATTTCTTCAAACTTAATCCAATTTTCACGTCTTTCGGTTCCAAAGCTTCATTATATCATATTACGCAAATAGGAAGCAATTAAGTACCAAATCCACATAAAGTAAATAAGACAATAAACATAAGATAATGATAACCAAAATTTGATATTATTTGATGTTATCAGTAAACTTGGTTCATTTGTAAATTATGTGATGGGAAAGCGGGTTATGAGAAATATGGTTGTAGGAAAGTATATTGTGCAAATGATGGTAAAAAAGAAATACGATGGAAAAACCTTTATGATAAAACCATTAGAGATCCATTAATTTATTGTCGGATGTCTTCATAGAAGAAATCTATTTATTCAGGTTTACCTTAGGATAGGTGTATGATCTATCTACATTTCATTTTTTACATATCTCGCTCAGACGGGATTGGTATTGTTATTGCTGTGTATCATAAAACCAAACAAATTTGAATAATCTATTAATAAATTTTTATTAGTGCCTTTCAAAAAAGAAAAAAAAAATAAAAAAAATAATAATAAAAATAAATTATTAGTAGCAACTAGCAACTAAAAAGAAATTAAACTGGATGGAAATAAATCAAATAAAAAAGTTCAATTTTTCTAATCTGTAACCGAAACCAATTGGTTATTTATTCGTTCTGATTTTCACATTTTCACTTTATGATCGGATTTCGGTTTTTCAGCTAAGTATTTATATATGGACTTGGGCCAACTTGAGGCAACAATAATTTATACCTGCAAAAGGCGTTTATATTTTTTATTTTTATTTTCTATTACAGGCATTAAACTCGGAAAAATATTGCACAACAACAGAGTAAACCCAACAAAAAATTGCAAGATTACTTACAACCCCAACAATACCCAAATCGAATTTCAACTAGGGGCAGATCTAGAAATTCTGGCCACGTGTAGCACGATTCAAAGCTTGGTTTGTTTTGTCGATGTCATACTTTCCAAACTTTTAACTTCATGGGCAACAAGAAAAAATTTCAAACTTTAAGACGACTTTATAAAAATTTGAAGCTTTAGGTCTCACATAAGGCAAGTTCATAAAAAGGTAAGGGTAAAACATGATAAATTAGTTTATTAAGCAAAGTAAAAAATCAAGGGTGAATAAGCACATATATGACTAAGTGTGGAGGGTGTGGTTGAGGGTTTTCCCTCACCACATCAGCTCCACATCATCAAAAAACACTTACTTTAATTTTTTCTTTCAACCATTGCAGTACCTTCTCTGTGTTTCATTAATTTTTTTTTTCTACTTTTTATCATTTAAAAATACCTTTAAAACACACATACCCCTCACAACAACCAATAAAATAACCCCTCTCTTGAAAATCTATTTCTCTCTCCTAAAAGTCACATTTCTCACTCTTTAGTCTTTCGGGACTCTAGTCCCGTTTGAAATGTTACTTTGGTTTTGCCGGTACATATGGTGCACAATTCCCGCAAGGAAAGGACTAAAAAAAGAATCTTTTGCTCTTTCCCGTATCCCACACCCTACAGCTAACAAAGAAACTCTTAGGGCTTGTTTGTTTAATTTTTTCATTAAGTCATGTTTAATTAACGGATGACTTAATGTGGAGGCCCTCAGTTTTGTCACTTATTATTTTAAGTCATTTCTTTTGATTAAGTGACAAACAAACAACTTTTCACATGACTTAATAAATTAAGTTTTTTCATATTAAGTCAATTAAGTTCAAATCAAACACCACCTTACTCTTGAAAGTCAGAAAACTAACAATGAGACACAGATTTCGTAGCACGTCCACAGGTGGCCACCACATAGGTCCGCCCATGACTTTAACGCGAGCTATCTTATAAGTCTAAAACGGTTGATTCTAACGTGGCGATATATCTTAATCACTCCCTTTTATTAGTGTCTCAAATTGATTTATCTAGTAATTTAGTAAATGCAAAATTAAATATATATTATAACATACTGAAAATCGGTATGGTTTAGTTATCATAGTTCGGGTTTTTGCGTATAATTGAAACCAGATCGAACCTTTTCTTTTTTGCAAAAAAATCTAACCGTCTTTTTTTTGTTTTTTTTTTTTTCACCTCTAACATAAGTGTTGTTTTCATTTACTTTTGTAAACCGTCAAAATGAATTGAAATTGGGAAAAGAATATAAAAGATAAGTAGGGTTTGAGTTGAGGGACATATTGACGCAGGTCAATTTAGTGTTTTCTTTTCAAAGACTCCTTTTACATGAAATGTCGGAGTAATACCATTTTTGTTACTGTTCTTTTCACTTTGTGCGTAAAAGAATTTGGATAACATAACAGTATACATTTTATAGCAATTTATGCTTTCAGAATTCAGATCATGTATAATATTATTATAAAGTGACAAAGTACATCAATTTATGAGTTAGGTAAAGGGTTGAAACAAATTTAGGATATACGGAGTAACTGTTTTTAACCTTTTATAAGTGACAAACTCACTTGCAGGGTGGACACAGCGGGGTTTTCGGGGTGCACGGGAACCCCATGAATTTTTCTTGCGTAATGTAAATTATGTTATCTATATAGATTTTTCAAAAATAAACAGTCTTTAATTTTTAAGTTATGATTTTCAGAATTTTTCATAAATGAACCGGGTGATTATATGGTTTGATTATGGTGACCGACATGCAGCCTACACAACCAAATAACAGATCATTACATACAAAAATAATGCAATGACATGTCACCAACACTTCTTGTGACGAATTTTGGAAACTTTTTTTTTTTTTTTTTTTTTTTTTTTTTTTTTNTTTTTTCTTTATGGATTTTGACCTTTTGGCTGATTGATTTATCTGGTGAAACTAAAAATTAAAGTGTCCCGTTGCTCAATTTTTCTGAAGATATAAACAAAACAAAGATTATAAACACACTTTATTTGGTCAGGATTCATTTAGCAAAATCAGTGTTTTTCAAGAATCTTCACTACATAACGATATTTAATTTAGTTTCCCGTCCAATTGCAAGTTATGGTATCATCACTTTTCTAGAAGTCAAATAAAAGTGTTTGTTACTCATAAATCTTATACTGGTATCAATATCGTTTAAATACCAAATTAAGTACAGAAAATCGAACAGTATTGTTGGATATATGGGGAGAAATCGGTCAACCTTGAATGTCACGGCAATTTAAATAGGTCCCATTTCCAATGCTTTTTCTAAAAAGTTGAAACCAAAGTCAAAAAAATTAAAAGTGATGCAAATTTCAACAAAATGCATTTAATATGTTACTTTAGCCCTCAAATTGTAATAGTTTTCACTTATTTTAGTCGTAGCAATCTTGTGTGAATAGATTATAACTTTATATCCATGTCGTATTATGTCAATAATAATACGCGTAACTTAAGAAATCTCTTGACAACGCATCTATACTACATATAATCTAAAGTGAAAACACATGTGTTTAAAAACTAAATTTTTTTAAAATAGTAATTTTTATTTATTTATTTTTTTTAAGGCAAAGATAAGCATTATATTACATCAACGAAAAATTATAAAGAGGGCATCCCCAAGACGGGGAACCAACATAAAACAACAAATACCTATGAGGAAATAAAGCAACACCGAACAACAAACAATTACGAGATACCTTCGACAATCTCCCATGGACATGAAATCCAATTGGACCAATTAAAGCCAAGACGTTTACACCGGTTGGAGATCTACAAAAACGACAAAATGTGAATTTGGGGAAATATACATCAATAACCGCCTGTCTTGAATCAGAAACCGTATGAATAATACGATTTTGCCACCTCCAAATAGCCCAAAGCACCACCAAGGATACACCATGGCAAATTTTAGCCAGCCATTTCTTATTATGAGAGAAGAACGATGAAACCAAAGATACAAAAGATGGAGGATGAGCCGAAACTGAATAATCCCACCAATCAAAACATTTAAGCCAAATCGGTTTAACCTTGTGGCAATTAAAGAGAATATGATTAGATCGAGTCACAAAGCGGGCAGAGAAGGGAATGAACATCAATTCCCCGCTTATCAAGATTTGAAAGATGTGGAATTCTGTCATTAACCACCCGCCAATTAAAGATATTCACTTTCCTCGGAACCCAATTAATCCAGTTGACGACCCTTCCCAAACATCCGGGAGAAAGAATACGAGAATCAATCAACTTTGAAAGATGGTTTACCGAGAAGCCTTTATTATTATCAAGGGACCATATCCATCCGTCGTTATCATCCATCTTTAGAGCAAGGCCATTAAGGATGTTCTCCAAGTTGGTTATGTCACCCTCCGTTCTGCCCCTAGGTTGAATTCGCCATTCCCAGTTAGCTCGCCACTCACCATCGAGAGACACCCAACGATCTTGGAGAAAGCAACTCTAAAGCAAATAATCGAGGAAATTTTTCCTTAAAACATGGACCATCATCGAACCACTTCTCTGTCCAAAATCGTATCTCGTAACCCGACCCCACTTTACGTTTAAAAGATTGACGGAATGAGATGCCTAAGGCGTCAATGGCACCACCAATGTTTAAAATGTTCTGCCAAACACCCTTTCTTAACCTCAAGCCACTGACGGAACTAAAACCGCCCTGAGGCCCATAGAAACTACTAATGACTTTGTTCCAGACACCATCCTTTTCATTCAAAAACCGCCACTGCCATTTTGCAAGTAAAGCAAGATTTTTTGCCCGGAGGCTACCAACACCGAGGCCACCAAGAGCACGACTAGCAATCGTATTTTTTCAACTAATCCAGACTACGCCTTTTTGATATTCCTTGAAACCCCAGAAAAATCTACAACGGATCTTTTCTAGCTCATCAATAACTTTCAATGGAGCTCGAAATAAAGATAAATAATAAAGGGGGAGGGCCCCAAGAACTGACTTCGTAAGAGTTAGGCGGCCGCCTATTGATAAAAGTCTAGACTTCCAAGAAGCAAGTCGAGAGTTAACTCTGTTAATTACTTCATCCCAAGCATCAAAGCGACTCATGGATTTACCCACCGGGAGACCTAAGTACATAAACGGGAGGGATTCAGCCTTACAACTTGTGATGCTAGCAAACATCTCAACTTCATTTTGATCAACTCCCACACCATAAATACAACTCTTAGAAAGATTTACACCGAGCTCCGATGCATTATGAAACACTTTAGAATATAAATCAAGTTTTTTACATTACTTAAAGACCATTCGCCAAATAAAAGTGCGTCATCAACATATTGTAGGAGAGAGATGTTTGATTCACCACCATTAACTGACACACCTTTTAAAAATACCTTTATCACAAGCCTCTAAGATAATGACTTGAATAGATTCCGAAACAATGTTGAAAAGAAGAGGAGAAAGGGGGTCACCTTGCCTAAGACCTCGTTCCATATGAAATTCCGCAGTCGGGGAGCCGTTTAGTAAAACAGAAATCGAAGCCGAGTGTAAACAACCTGAAATCCATGAGATCTATTTTGGACTAAACCCCATCTGCTTCATAATGTCAAGAAAAAAATCCCAACGACACTATCAAAAGCTTTTGCGAAATCTACTTTAAAGACAAGTAAGTTCGCACCCAAGTAAAGAGCATAATCAATAACTTCATTTGCCACGAGAACACCGTCTAGGATTTGTCTTCCTTTTATGAAAGCAGTTTGATTGGGACTAACGATCTTATGGATGACTTTTGCCAATCTAGACGACAGGAGCTTTGCGATTATCTTGTAAGTATACCCAATAAGACTTATAGGCCAAAAGTCAGATATATCAATAGGGTCTCCAACTTTTGGAATTAACGAAAGGAATGAGGGGTTACAACCGCGTGAAAACATGCCACAATTTTGAAAGTGCTTGATGACGTCAAATTTACCCATGATTTAAGTGTTAATTTCCCCCTAAAATGCTCATCTTTTCTATTCATATGAAGAATATATACTCTTATTTCTTCCTATTTTGGTTTCAGGGTAAAGATGAGTAAAAGAACGAACATACGCGGAAATGGAAGGACTTAGGAGCAAATATGTGGAAATTATGGATTCTGCACACACTACGGCGTAGAAGTTCATCTACCTACGTCGTAGCAAGGATGTATGAAGACTACGGCGTAGAGGTTCATCTACCTACGTCGTAGCAAGGTTTTATGAAGACTACGGCATAGCCCATCCTTTGGCTACGGCGTAGATATCCACTAAAGGGCATTACGGAGTATCAACTTTCCAGCTACGACGCAGGCCCCAATTTGAGGTAGAGAAGAACTAACGAGGCAAAGGAAGAAGTTACAGCGTAGCAACCCTAGCAACTACGCCGTAGAAAGCATCTAATGAAGACATTACGCCCGTAGCACTTGATCAAGCTACGGCGTAGCATATATTTACAAAGGTTACGGCGTAGCAACCCCAATCAGCTACACCGTAACAAAGTCGGGCCTATAAATACCAGCCCTAATTCCTAGTTTATTCATTCACTTTTCACCACACAGAAGTTGGGAGAAACTCAGGGAGCAGGAGGAACGAAGTTCAAGCCTCGTTGAAGTCATTTAGGGAGGATTCACACACTGATCATAAGTTTATCCATTCCTTTGTTTTTACTCAATTCATGTTTACATTTATAATAATACAATCTTGTTTTACTGCAACTATGAATATGAGTGGCTAAACACCTCTTGGTGTTAGCCTAGTTATGAAATTGTTATTGTTTTGATTNCACACTGATCATAAGTTTATCCATTCCTTTGTTTTTACTCAATTCATGTTTACATTTATAATAATACAATCTTGTTTTACTGCAACTATGAATATGAGTGGCTAAACACCTCTTGGTGTTAGCCTAGTTATGAAATTGTTATTGTTTTGATTTAGTTTTCTACGCATCTATTATCTATTGTTTGAATACTTTCATGGCGAGTCTTGGGACACTCTAGTTCCCGTAGTGTTTAGCATTGGTTGTTCCTTAGAGGCTTGTGGAATTAACCCTAGGAAGCAAGCCGCTAAGGATGTGACTTGGTGATAGCAATATCACCATACACGTGCGAATTAACCCTAGGACCACCTATCAATGCTATATGCTTAACGGAGTTAGAGGGGTGTAAGATCTGACCATGCCGCATCCGTTAGACTTGTCCATGTTAGTAGAGGCACTTAATGACTCTTACATCTTCGTACCGATGAACCCACGGCTTTACAATAGTTTTGGATAGGACCAGGTGTAAGATAGATGTAGGTGATTTAACCCTTTGATCCGAAATGAATTTAATCCCCAGACGATATGATAGGATGCACTTATAGAAAACTAATCATAATAATAACAAGAGTAATAATTAGGTTAGCACTACTTCTCTCTATTGATTCTCTTCTGTTTACTTATTTGTTTTGTTATTTAATTTTATTAGTTTATTAATCTTTCAATCATAAAACCCCCTTTTAAACGTGACACTAAACTTAGATAATTTCCACACACTTAGCTCTTGGGACGACCTCGGCTTTACCAACTAGCTATACCTCACAGGACCAGGTACACTGCCCGTTAGTGCATTAGGTAGACCTTAGGTAAACGAGACACTTATAAATATTAAAACCTGGTCGGTAAAACCTGCATCAAGTTTTTGGCGCGGCTGTCGGGGAGCTATTAGGATCTTATTTAAGTTTTATTTTATTTTTGTTACTATGTCAGGATACAAGACTAGAAGTGCTAAGCCCTTTTTGGCGACACCATATGATAATCCCGAGAGACAGTTCCGAACTAAAAGAAATAACACTCCTATTTCTATTCATAATCTTTTTTCTTTTTGTGAACATTCAGATTCAGATATGGAAGTTAATGAAGGAAATGACATTGACTCCATGACTTTGGAACAAGACATGGATCGGAACAATGAAGAGTATGATAGAGGGGTAAATTCGGAACCTGAAACAGTAAAGTTCGAAATCAAGGGACAAATCATCGAGGAAGTACAAGATAGACAGTTTTCAGGAGAGAGTGATGAAGAGGACGCACAAGAACATGTGGAGGAAGTTTTGTACATTGTGAGCACTTACGGGAGTGCCCATGTCTCCACATATAAGCTTATGCCCAAAGTTTTTCCTATATCCCTAACCGGTCAAGCAAGGAAATGGTTTAATCGCTTGCCTCGTGAATCAAAAGCAACATGGGAAAATTTACGGAGGGAATTTATCCAAAGATTCTGTCCACCAACTAAGTTACCAGCTCCTTAAAGGAAATCTACAGGTTTGTACAGATTAGAGAAGAAACACTATATCAAGCATGGGAACGGTACAACGAGCTCCTTTATAGATGCCAAACACACGACCTCAACAACCAAATGAAGGTTTTTGTCTTCTATAGAGGGCTTCATGAGTATACTCGCAACATCCTTGACTCACAGAAACCTATCCCTGGGCTGACTCCGGAAAAAGCCGTGCAAGCTATACAAAGAACAGCTGAACATGTCCATAAATGGCATTTGGAAACTGGATATGGACCCAGAGATAATTTTAAACATAAGGTGATGAAGACCTTAGCAAAGAATGATGGTGGGTACGCAGCAGAATTTGAAAGAGCAAGAAAGGAAAGGAATGAAGCTGAAAAGAACCGACCAAGTGAGGAAGTAAAAAGCCTGGTTGGTAGGAGCAGAAATGAAAGTTTGGAGGAAACGGTGCAAAGGTATATAGCAGAATCCATCAAGAGGCAGGAGCGAGAAGAGGAGATGCTAAGAAAATTTGTTGAAAGCACAGTTTCGTCTCTTAAGGCTCACGACATTGGAATCAGAAATCTTGAGTTAAAAGTCGAGCAATGTACCAACATCATTAAGGAATGCCTAAGAAAGGATGCCAACACCTATGTGGCACCATCACCTGAAGAAACCAAAGTGGTGGCTGCCGATGAAGTCGAACCCAAGACATTCTCCGAGAAAGTCAAATTGAGAATCGAGAAGGAGCAGTTATTCCTTGATGAATTGGAAGCCCTTCCTGTCAATGCACCTCTTATTAAATCAATCAAAACCGAAACTTACAATCTTAAACATTTGCAGGGATTTTTGGAAGCAAAAGACAACTTAGAGGGAGTGAATTCGGTAAAGCTTAATGAAAGATGCTCGGCCATTCTCAGAAATGAGTTACCACCTAAAGAGAAGGATCCGGGAAGCTTCACTCTACCATGTTTAATAGGTAATTTAAATATTAGTAATGCTTTGGCCGATTTAGGGGCTAGCATCAGTATTATGCCTTATTCTATGTTCACAAGACTCGGGGTAGGGAAATTAAAACCTATTAAAATGGATATCGAAATGGCCGATAAGTCTATGCAAACCCCATTGGGGGTTGTTGAAAATGTTTTGGTAAAAATTGATAGATTTATCTTTTCGGTAGATTTTATCATTTTGGATATTATTGAAGATAATAAGATTCCTATAATACTAGGCAGACCTATGCTGGCCACCGCACATGCTAAGGTTGACGTATACGCAAGAATCTAACCCTTGAGGTTGGAGGGGAGGAGATCACTTTTAATGCTAATAAATTAATTATTCCTCCCGAAAAGGGTAGTGTCGGTGTTGTTGATCATGTGTAGGACCAGGATGAATTCGACTTAGAAGAATTTCTCAAAGGGGACGAAATGCAAGAGACTCCTCTTAGCAACAATGACAGCTCCCCTATTGGAAACTTTGACGTTTTCATTGATTTTGAATAAAGTGGTCACGGGATCGAAATGGATATTGGGGAAAGAAATCATGAAATTAACTCTATGGATATTATTCAACCAAGAATGGACGAGGAAGATGCTCTTGACCTACCAATACAGCCTAGTTTCCGCGAAACGGGAATTAGACTACACCATTCGAATCCTTACACATTGCAACTCACATGCAAAATAGGGTTTGTCGATTTTCATCCTTTCGTTAATATTTGTTCCCCCATCAATCTTATGTCTAAAGGAAGTTATAATAAAATATTTAAAAAAGAGCTTGAATATCTAGGGAATAACTTTCTTGGTGAAGTCAAAAATGTTAGCGTATTTGTGGGGACCTACACCTTTTTGGTCAAATTTAGGATCTTTGATGACGTAACCGAATTTGTGGAATGTGGTTTAGAAGAAATAATTTTAGGAAAACCATTCCAAGACTTGTCAGGGATCAAGATAGACACTCTAAATGGGGTAGTGTGGCTTTCTAGTGAAAATGATGTCACTATTTTTAAGATGCCAAGGGTGGTAGAAAACTTTAAACATTGGAGTAGGAAGCAATTAAGTAGAGCCAAACCCCTCATCGACATTAGCAATAAGGATAAAGAGAATGGATACAATTATGCTTATCAAAAAATTAAAGACTTTTACAAGGGATGTTTGGATCTTGGTGATGCTTACAAGAGGGATGAGCGGGTCATTGATATGCTAGGACACGAGTATACTAGCATACATGAAATGACCAATGGACACTACTAGGCGTAGCAGTGAGTCTCACTTAAAGACTCGATAATAAACAAAAGTGTTCTTTCGGGAGACAACCCGAATTATCCTTTTCTTTTCATTTTCCTTTATTTTGTTGGTTTGGTATGTTTTGTACTAGTAATTTGCAGGTCCTAGAAGAAGCTTTGCATTGGGGAACTAATTTTTGGACTTTTGCACCAAGGAAATTCCCCAGGACTTTGCTACGGCGTAGCGCCTACCATAACTACACCGTAGCAACCCTCAGGTGTCATTCTGGATTTATTTTGCAACTACGGCGTAGCAACCCATTCCAGCTACGCCGTAGCTACCTTCTGAACCTTAAAAAGCTTTTTATTTTACAAAACACTATTTAAACTTGTATTAGTTTTTAAATGAACTTTGTGGGTGTGTTCTCTGTAAACCCTCACGAGACTTCACTCGTCCACTTGGGACACCAAGTGGTTTAAAAGGCTTGTTGCATACGCTAAATGCAACCATGATTCCTACGAAAGTGAGTTAGGTTTTTATGTTTATTTTTTTTCTTTTTAGGTTTTATGCTTTTGGTAGTTGTATGATTCCAGGAAATTGAAGTTTGTTCATTAGGCGAAGCGAAGGCACGTTTTTCAACATGATCCTTCTATCATTTTCAAGAGCAAATTTCAGGGAAGTTCTCGTTCTAATTCTACTTTTCCTCTTTATTTTTATTTTATGTACAAAAGGGACTTTGTATAACTCAAGTGGGGGGACGGGAAGTAGAATTATTTACTTAAACTTTATCTTGCCCCATTTTTCTAGTTTATTTTGAAAAATTATGCCATTTTAAAACTTTTGACATGTTTTTCCGAACCTAACTAGAATAGACCTTAGCCGAGCACATTAACCTTTAATACCATGGTGAGGTTTAGCCTATTTCAGTTTCCCCTGTTTTACCCCAAATCCACCAAAATTATAAGTGTGCCGATAGTTTGTAAACTTTAGAACTTGGCTTTTACATCATTTTGAAACCATAGACGAGTAGTGTATTGAGATTTCTTGATACATTTGGAAGAAACTTTTTAAGAAGGCAATATTTTAGGATTATCACCCAAATGACC
>LBNU01006675.1:98099-112602 GCA_014162995.1 Artemisia annua | reverse complement strand
GTCTCTTTACATGTAACCCTCTAGTACTGTTGACGTTTGGCCGTGGATCGAGCGGGTGTATTCCTAACGCAACGTCGTAAGGGGAGTGCGTCTCAATTCCCTAACCTCTATAAGTTCCCCTACCTCACCTCCTAACTGGACGCATGACGGTCAAGCATCCTATCATCCCCGAGCCTCCACCGCGATAGGGCAACCTAAATGCATGAAATACTAGCCTCAAAATCCGATAACGCACACTACGAGTCATCGTTTCTAAGACGTTCAAGGCCTTCTTGTTACTCGCGTATAGGAGGTTTAGACAGTTTTTCTCTAGTCTCACGTAGATGAAAAATTCACGCCCAAAACACCAATGCACAAACATACACATCAAATGATAATCAATAGTTACCGGTTTCATTAGATCTAAGCAACACAAAGAAAGTTACCTAGCAGCTGTGGAAAAGAACGCACAAGCACCGCTCACTCCATATCCACACAACACCATAGCACATATTTGTAGTGCGAATAAAGACTCCTATCTTGGATTAAACATGCAAGTTTAGGAAGGGGGTTACGGATACCCTCTAAGGTCTGTAAATGACACGTACTAGGGGTTTAACCTAAAGTTCTCCAACTCCAAAAATTCTCCCTAATAAGTCGTCTTAAAATAAGAAAAAACGTTCCTAAAATATCACCCTATAGACAAACGGCGGGCTGACGGCGTCAAAGCCCCCAATAGCGTGACGTCGTCAGCTCGGCGATTAGGGTTTCTTTGACGGCCTTCGGTTGAGCGTGGTCATAATTGCTGGTTCAGATCCTGACGGCCTTGCGGTTGACGGCGTCCCGAAATTGCCATACAAACTCTCAGGTGGCCCGTCACGAGTTTTTTTTCCACTTCCTGGACTTCACTTGTTCCTGACAGGCGTCACCGGTTGTAGAGTGTGACGGCGTCACCTTCAGTAATCTTCAAGGTCTTTTGAGTTTTTGTTGTTTTCCGCACTTTTTCACTCCGAAAACGTCCGAAAATGCTTCTTTTGTGATTTTCCCTTCAAAAGTACCTAAAATGAGAAAAGAAACGACTTTGGGTGAAATCCAAACCAAAAACATACGAATTAGGACCTAAACCGACCCCTAAAAACGTAACATTTTTCGTCTCATCATGACCTTTATGTGTGTGTTTATCGATTAGTCACATTGACTATTCGACCCCCGTGTTAAACCCTTTGTTGCACTCACCCTTTAGTGCAAGATACCCCTAGATACACCCTTTTGAGCCTATCCTTTCGTTTCTTTCCCATATTATTGTTTCGATACACCTATACACCTTAGCCTACCGTGTAGTCTTAGTTTATGGTTGGGAAGTTGCCATTTGTTTTAATTTGAGGTTCAAGTCGAGAGATTCAAGAATCACACCTACGTTGAAGACAAATCATTGAAGATCATGTGAAAACCTACTATTGTACATGTATTGTTCATCCCAAGTGGGAGGATGCATTTATTGTATTAGTTAAAAAATGTGAATTTCCATATGTAAATATGTTATCTTTGGTGCAACCTTGTATAGCACCGTAATATGAGCTTTGAAGGAATTAGTATCGAAGAGCCCACTTCGGTCATATTTGAAGAATGAAGTTGTTGGTTCTTAATCGCTAACATGAAGACCAAGTGAGGTGCCCATCATGACGTCCTCGAATGGCACACACTTGTTACATGATCCAATTCTTGCGTTTTGAAGCTTGGACTTTGGATGAACGCCAAGTGGTAGCAACTTGGTTATAGGCTAAGGCTATTTGCTTTCTTTTTCATTTTACACCATTATTGTGCATCCCATGTCTTATCCTACCCTTTAGTTGTGAATCATGCTTAGGTGAAGGATTTGAGCAGTCATTAGTGTCTTGCCCGGCGTTCCGGTCATGTACCATTGCCTTTGTCGCCTTTGCCGTAGTATGTTAGTAACAACACTACACCCAAAAGCCTTATATGTGTTCACCCAATATTGCCTTTAAGAATTGTTTCGACCTTAGCTCTAGTGGTAGAGATTTGTGTAACTGCCAAGCCTATGATAGAATACATTCTATGACTGTGCGTTGAGTGATCACCCCGAAATTAACACTTAGATTAGGAGAGAGATGTGAGTGTTTGTTCCAATTTTGTGAGGTGTTCGGCTTTGATATGTTCTAGCATAGGAAGTTTTTAAATTCATATTCTCCAGTTTCTTGGGGGATATCTTTTTGAAAATTATTCTAATAAGGTCTACTTGAGGGCAAGTAGAGTTCAAGTGGGGGGATATTTGATGACGTCAAATTTACCCATGATTTAAGTGTTAATTTCCCCCTAAAATGCTCATCTTTTCTATTCATATGAAGAATATATACTATTATTTCTTCCTATTTTCGTTTCAGGGTAAAGATGAGTAAAAGAACGAACATACGCGGAAATGAAAGGACTTAGGAGCAAATACGTGGAAATTATGGATTCTGCACACACTACGGCGTAGAGGTTCATCTACTTACGCCGTAGCAAGGGTTTATGAAGACTACGGCGTAGAGGTTCATCTACCTACGCCGTAGAAAGGTTTTATGAAGACTACGATGTAAAATCCTTTGGCTACGGCGTAGAGATCCACTAAAGGGCATTACAGAGTAGCAACTCTCCAGCTACGACGTAGGCCCCAATTTGAGGCAGAGAAGAACTAACGAGGCCAAGGAAGAAGTTACGGCGTAGCAACCCTAGCAACTACGCCGTAGAAAGCATCTAAAGAAGTCATTACGCCCGTAGCACTTGATCAAGCTACGGCATAGCATATATTTACAAAGGTTACGGCGTAGCAACCCCAATCAGCTACGCCGTAACAAATTCAGGCGTATAAATACCAGCCCTAATTCCGAGTTTATTCATTCACTTTTCACCACACAGAAGTTGGGAGAAACTCAGGGAGCAAGAGGAACGAAGTTCTAGCCTCATTGATGTCATTTCCAAGGGAGGATTCACACACCAATCATAAGTTTATCCATTCCTTTGTTTTGTATTCAATTCATGTTTACATTTGTAATAATACAATCTTGTTTAACTGCAACTATGAATATGAGTGGCTAAACACCTCTTGGTGTTAGCCTAGTTATGAAATTGTTATTGTTTTGATTTAGTTTTCTACGCATCTATTATCTATTGTTTGAATACTTTCATGGCGAGTCTTGGGACACTCTAGTTCCCGTAGTGTTTACCATTGGTTGTTCCTTAGAGGCTTGTGGAATTAACCCTAGGAAGCAAGCCGCTAGGGATGTGACTTGGTGATAGCAATATCACCATACACGTGCGAATTAACCCTAGGACCACCTACCAATGCTATACGCTTAACGGAGTTAGAGGGGTGTAAGATCTGACCATGCCGCATTTGTTAGACTTGTCCATATTAGTAGAGGCACTTAATGACTCTTACATCTTCGTACCGATGAACCCACGGCTTTACAATAGTTTTGGATAGGACCAAGTGTAAGATAGACGTAGGTGATTTAACCCTCTGATCCGAAATAAATTTAATCCCTAGACGATATGATAGGATGTACTTATAGAAAACTAATCATAATAATAACAAGAATAATAATTAGGTTAGCACTACTTCCCTCTATTGATTCTCTTCCGTTTACTTATTTGTTTTGTTNCCAAGTGTAAGATAGACGTAGGTGATTTAACCCTCTGATCCGAAATAAATTTAATCCCTAGACGATATGATAGGATGTACTTATAGAAAACTAATCATAATAATAACAAGAATAATAATTAGGTTAGCACTACTTCCCTCTATTGATTCTCTTCCGTTTACTTATTTGTTTTGTTATTTACTTTTATTAGTTTATTAATCTTTCAATCATAAACCCCTTTTAAACGTGACACTAAACTTAGATAATTTCCACACACTTAGCTCTTGGGACGACCTCGGCTTTACCAACTAGCTATACCTCACAAGACCGGGTACACTGCCCGTTAGTGCATTAGGTAGACCTTAGGTAAACGAGACACTTATAAATATTAAAACCTGGTCGGTAAAACCTGCATCAGTGCTTAATGCAATTAACAAAATCAGCCTCAAAAGTGTTCCAGTATCTTTTCGGAAAGTTAAAGTTTAATCCATCCGGGCCTGGTGCCTTGGAACCGCAACACGACCAAACTGCTTCTTTTATTTCATGGATAGCAAATTCAGCATCCAAAAATGCATAATCAGCAGCAGAAAGTTTATTGAAACGTTGACTTCGAAACACTTTATTAGAGGAGCAAGGTTCTTTGAATCGGAGAGAAAAATGATCCAGCGCCTCTTTTTTTATACCATCAGGATCCGTCACCCATAAACCATCGCATAACAGACCCTTAATATTATTCGTTCTTCTATTATATTTAATTGATGAATGAAAAATTTTGGAGTTTTCATCACCCTCTGATAACGCTCAAAGTTAACATGTTTTTAGAAGCGTTATTAATGTTTTTATGCATGTTATTTGGTTACTTTTATATGCTTTTGCAACTAAATCGTATCAAAGTATGTTTTTGTAGCATATGTAGCCAAATGTAGGAAAAACGAGGAAAAAGTGAAGAAAATGGAGCACATGCGATTACACGAAGATTCCCAAGTTCAAAGTCCAATTTGTGAAGTAATTCATAAGGAGAAACCTAAGTTCGGCCATTTCAAAGTTCCAAGTTCAGAGTTAACCAAGTGTGGATAGTGCATGAAGAAATACACAACGAAGTTAAAAATCTAAAACCATTCAGAGATCACCAGCCGATCGGTTGGTGACCAGCCGATCGGTTGGCCATAAAGACCACCTCCATCCGATCGGTAGCAGCCCGCAACCGATTCGGATGGAAGTTCTGCAAAGGAATAAAACTTTTTGTACACGAATCTTGGCCTTTTGTCTTAAAGTTCTAGGCTCTTCTTAGTGTCTTGTTGTCCAAGCTCTGGCATTTATGTCCCTATTGATTGCTAGGAGTATTTGACAAGCCTAAAAGGACTTCTAGAGGACACAATTCATAACAACAATTCAAGGAGACATTTACTCTCATTACTACTCTCAATTATTATCATCACAAAGCTCTCAAGAAGGCAAATTCGTGCAGAAAGAACCAGTAGCATTTGGAGAACCAAGGAAGCAACATTTGGAGGCCAAAATCTCAAAGTACCATCACCAATACTTAGGTTATCCATACCTTGTCATTTGTTATCAATTTCAAAGCATTGTAAGACTTACAACTATGAATTCTAATGTTAAATATTCTGAGTTTGTTTACATGTTTGCCATGAGTAGCTAGTAACTTTATTACACTTGTTTTGATGATGTTTTATGCCTAGTGATGTGGTGATTGTGATAACATGTTTTAATTCAATTTCAAGTCAATCCTAAGAACCAATTTTACCTTGAGTTTCATCGTGACATTTGTTAAGTTAAGGTTAACTGATTGATAATATTTTCAAGGGTCGAAAGATTTGGTATTACTCAACTAGTTATAATCATTTGTCTATGAATGATTGTTTTTCACCATAATTATTCTTAACTCAACAAAGAAACAAGAAGTATGATTGTAATAAGAGTGCTTTTATAACATCAAATCGGATTGTTTGTAAAACTCTAGTTGGACGAAAGTTTAGATTTTATAAACAATTGTAACCTTTTTGTCTATGAAAAGGATACCTTTTGTAATGACCATTTCCTAAGAGTATTTGATTTATAATAAGAGTTTATTCTTGTGTTTAAGGGAACCATACCTTATGAACCTTGGATAGATCTTGAATTGATTGGTTTGCACCTAAAGCTTGTTTTTATGAACTAAAATCTTGACGAAGGTTTAACTTGTAGAAACAATAGATTAGATCACCATCTAATTATCACAACCAACATGTCCTCAAAAGTTATCACAATCACATGTGTCATTAAGTAGAAGACTAGTCTAAACAAGTGTAGCTTTTAAATTATTGAATTTGCTTATTATCTTATTTGCTTACGTTTAGAGAATTACTTTTAGACTAATTTTAGATTCACTCATAAATCCCTGCGAACGATCCCGACTTACCATCATATCTTGCTATAACGGACGAGTACACTTGCTCGTATGTGTTGTTTCTAGATTCGGCAATTCACCTTTATAAATTTAAAACTTGCACTAACAAATAACACATCACCCTCCACTGCCCAAAGGATTCTGGATTTTTCGCGCAAAACATCCTTTTCTTATTGTTCAATACTATTTAGTTCCGCAATCCATTCATCTCGAGTCTCAGCCTCTAAATCGTTGAGAGAACCATCTCCAGCTTTTTTGTGTCACTGATTAAGATTATTTAGAATCTCCACTTTCCTTTGTCTTTGTAAATCCACCCTGCTTAAATTCCACGATTTGATATCAACCCTAAGTTTCTTGATTTTATTCTTTAAAACAATATCAGGAGCTCCTCTATAAATCCTTGAGTTCCATGAATTTTTAACCACCATGTCAAAGCCATCCACATTTACCTAAGAATCAAATACTCTAAAAGGCTTAGGCCCAAAATCAATCTCGTCACCAGTTGTTAAAAGAATCGGGGTGTGATCAGATATAACTCTATCTAAAGCGGTTACCGTAACATTAGGCCAATAATTATGAAAATCGTCACATACCAAAAAACGATCCAACTTACTCATCTTTGAACCTTGCCTATTAAAATACGTATATCTGCGACCCCCCCCCCCCCAAATTGGCAATCAAACAATCCCGCTTGAGCAATAAAAGAGTTAAAAGCCATGGCTTCAGACTCGTTGAAACGAGAACCTGCTCTTTCAGACCTGTCTCTAACCACATTGAAATCTCCTAAAAAAAATCCAAAACCCATCTACGGAGTCTTTGAGATGTAACAAATCCTCCCATAAGTCATCCTTACATATAAAAGTCAATGAAATCTATTAAATATTTAAATAACTAATTTTAATTTAATTCACTAACTTTCTTAACTTTACTTATTCCACACCCGTATATCTATACACTATACTGCATATACAAGCAAAATAGTCAATGTAGAAAAGTGAAAAAGTCAATATATGAAATGTTGAAAAATTTATATTAGATCAGAAAAAACATAAAACATCACAATAAAGGAAACTTTATATTAACGGAATGTTTTGAATCTCTATTATGTCAACACTTTAAAAGGAAACTATTAGTACACATTGAAAACCGGGTTAACCGGGACGCTTCAAACCCGGCGGGTTGACCCGGTTTAATTTAACCTGTTTTTTCGACCCAACCCGGTTTATATTGACTCGTTTTTCGGCCGGAACGGTTCAGCCGGTTGAACCACCCGGGTCGAACCGCGTTTCAAAACAATATGTTTAATCCCAAATCATCAAACTTTTATTATTTTTTGTTTATAATCTATAAACTTTTTTTTTAATCACTAAAACTATCTGCTGCTATAAAATTTCGTTGCTATGCACGGATACTCGTCTAGTAAAACTAAAGAACTGCACACTCAAAGTAACGTTATAATGTACGGTTAATCGGCTAGTTTATAGTTTATGCTATGCATAAACTTCTATAAGATATACGACTCCCCCTAATGCATGGTCCTCGACTTGGTCATCAATTCGGTCAACCAACTTTTCGACGCAACCTACCCATTATGGCCCTCCATGGGCGACGTGTCCTAGGCAAGTAGTCGTTCGTTATTTAGATCGAGTCGTCGAGCATGTGTGTGGGTGTTTTATTAAATAATTAAGTGAACATATTTTTTGTGGTGTTTTTGGTCTACCCACTACAATAAGTAGGTCATGAAGTTATTGTAGAGAGAGAAACTGATGTGACAACGGTATCTTCGATCTGTTGCACTACCGGTAGCCTAAAGCTCAAGCTAAATGTCTTTTTATGCTTTCCAAATATACTAATCTAAATCAAAGGTTTTATATTTTAAAAGAAACTAATTTATTTCAGTTCATGTTAAAATTCTGAAACAAAAGGTTGATTTGTCAACTCATATACAATAAACGAATAAATATGTAGATAATAATTTTGTTTGCTGGTCAAGAATTAAAGTTGTATTAATTGGGAATTTTAAAATGCTTAAAGTGAAAGAAAAAAGAACAATAAAATAAAATTGTGTGTCACTTTTTATATAAAATAAAACAAAAATTAATTCAAAGGGTAAATTTTAACATGTAAAAATTGATGTAATTAGAACTACTAACTTGAAATGGATATATAGCACATATGATCTAAAGTTCTAAAGCATGAACCTTGATTTCATTGACTAATTTTAATCCAATTCACGACAAACTTT
Organism: Artemisia annua; assembly: GCA_014162995.1. Lineage (NCBI taxonomy): Eukaryota > Viridiplantae > Streptophyta > Magnoliopsida > Asterales > Asteraceae > Artemisia > Artemisia annua. Next base: position 104,330 of record LBNU01006675.1, on the reverse strand, counting down.
TTATAACAAAAGGTTGATTTGACAACTCATAATATATATTTAATGAATGCCTTTCATTTTTTCTTTTTCATTTTTTTTTTGTCGTCAAAAACTAAAGTTGTATTGATTGTAAATTAAATGTAAAAAAGATGTAAAGTGAAAATACGATTATATATGAAAGGCGAGATTGGATATATTTTTATGTTACATTTACAATTATTAACTTCAAATGGATATCACATGTGAAGCAAAACATGAACCTTGATTTCAATCACTTAAAACTGGATTATGAACTTATTCTTGACCTCATGAAGTGAAAATTGAATGCTACTATGACAAGCATGATTATCATAATGTAAGTGAATGAGGTTTCAGAACTTTTATCATAAATGTTCTCAGTTAAATTAAAATCTCATAGAAAAAAGAAAAAAAAAAAAACNAAAAAAAAAAAAAAAAAAAAAAAAAAAAAAAAAAAAAAAAAAAAAAAAAAAAAAAAGAAAAGAAAAAAAGAAAAGAAAAGAAAAAGAAATCATTAATACATTCGTATAGATGTAGAATATGAATTTTAGTGTTTGTGTTTGGTTAGCATTTGCCCCCGCGAGAAAATGAAGTAAATTTTACTAGCTCTTAGAGCATCTACAATGGCATCAAGTCTTAAAGACTTGATGCATTTAATGCATTTAATGCATTTAATGCAAATCTCATTTAATGCCCAAGACTTTTATGAAAGACTTGGTGTTTACCAAGCTTTTGCAAAAAGCTTTTCAAAAATCTAGTCATGCAATGCAAAAAACTATGTCAAAAAGCTTTTTGTAATAGTAAAAAGTCTTTATGTGGTTTTCCCATTGTAGATGCTCTTAGTAGTACACTATGCTGTTGGGTCCCTCGTGAGAACCTATTATATCAACTTATTACTATGTGTTTACCGCAGTTATCAATTTTTGAGTTTGCTCGTTACCTTTAAAGGAGAAGTTGGACATGTCTCCGCTAAACACTTGCGTTGAATTTTTCCTGCTCGGGTGTGCAAGGTCAGCAAGATTTTTGCCGTTTAGTGACTTTTGGCGGGGACAAAAGTGTCCCCGCCAAAAGTAGGTCGTCCGTCCTAACTTTTGTTGTAGTACTGTGGAAGTGTTGTATTAGTTTTTGAAAGTAAGTTCTTTAACATTCGCAGAAAAGTTGTTGTAACGCAAGTTTAAACATAACATTAAACATTTTAGACATCAATCATTTGTGGTATTAAATCTTATGAAACCAATGAATTACAATTATTTAGTGTCGAGTTAAAAGTATGACATTATTGATAAGTAGGTGAGATTTAACTAGTCACTTTGACTATAGGTTTTTTAATATGTTGAAAATGTGATAGGTATTTGGTGTTATTTAGTACACTATTTACGGGGATGATTCAAGGACATGTGAGACAAACGCATATGCAAACATGTGAACTTACATATAGAGATTTTAGGAAGTTAAGGATATGCCTGTGCATTAATTTTTTTGAACGGTGAAATATTATTAAAAATATCTAGCAAGAAGCAACAAAAGTTATATAGAGATTGCATTTAGCAGGTTATTTAACCACGCTACCCAATTAACATCAAACTTCCTACACCTATAAGAGTATGGGGAGTCATAACTTGAGTTATGAAATAACACCGCGCCACATCATCTCAACACCAAATAACATAACACCAAAAAACACTAAGAAATCATAACACCCAATAACACCACTTTCAGGGCCTCATTTTTTCTTAAAATAACACTACTTTCATGTTATAACGCACGTTGTGTTGGTAACGCGCGTTGAAACGCAGCCCCAACGCCAAGCCCTTGGAAATCATTGTAACGCCGTTATTGCGTTGAAATGAAGACACGTCGGACGAAACACATGCCAACTAGATGACAACGCCGTTAAGGCGTTATTACTCCTCCTTCTCTTAAGTGCGAAAAAATAGGGATAATTATCTAAAAATGTATACAACTTATTACATTTTTTAGTCTTGTGTAGCGCTTTTTTTTTTTTTTTTTTTTTTTTTTTTTTTTTTTTTTTTTTTTNTCTTTTTTCATTTTTTTGTTGTTGTCAAAACCTAAAGTTATATTTAATGAATAATTAAAATGGATATCACATGTGAAGCAAAACATGAACCTTGATTTCAATCACTTAAAACTTGATTATGAACTTATTCTTGACCTCATGAAGTGAAAATTGAATGCCACTATGAGAAGCATGATTAACCCCCACGGAACATATATATGTACGTATATAATATGTTTCATGCGATTTACTTAAACCTTGTCATAATATAAGTGAATGAGGTTTCAGAACTTTTATCATAAATGTTCTCAGTTAAATTAAAATCTCATACTACGAAAAAAAAAAAGAAAAAAAAAAGAACATTAATAAATTCGTATAGATGTAGAATATGAATTTTAGCGTTTGTGTTTGGTCGGTCGTAGCATTTGCCCCCGCGAGAAGATGAAGTAAATTTTACTAGCTCTTAGTAGTACACTATGCCGTTGGGTCCCTCCTGATAACCTATTTATTTCAACTTATTTACTATGTGTTTACCGCAGTTATTAATTTTTGAGTTTGCTCGTTACCTTTAAAGGAGAAGTTGGACATGTCTCCGCCAAACACTTGCGTTGAATTTTTCCTGCTGGGGTGTGCAAGGTCAGCAACATTTTTGTTGTTTAGTGACTTTTGGCGGGGACAAAAGTGTCCCCGCCAAAAGTTGGTCGCCCGTCCTAACTTTTGTTGTAGTGTGGAAATGTTGTATTAGTTTTTGAAAGTAAGTTCTTTAACATTCGCAGAAAAGTTGTTGTAACGCAAGTTTAAATATAACATTAAACATTTTAGACATCAATCATTTGTGGTATTAAATCTTATGAAACCAATGAATTACAATTATTTAGTGTCGAGTTAAAAGTATGACATTATTGATAAGTAGGTGAGATTTAACTAGTCACTTTGACTATAGGTTTTTTAATATGTTGAAAATGTGATAGGTATTTGGTGTTATTTAGTACACTATTTACGGGGATGATTCAAGGACATGTGAGACAAACGCATATGCAAACATGTGAACTTACATATAGAGATTTTAGGAAGTTAAGGATATGCCTGTGCATTAATTTTTTTGAACAGTGAAATATTATTAAAAATATCTAGCAAGAAGCAACAAAAAGTTATATAGAGATTGCATTTAGCAGGTTATTTAACCACGCTACCCAATTAACATCAAACTTCCTACACCTATAAGAGTATGGGGAGTCATAACTTGAGTTATGAAATAACACCGCGCCACATCATCTCAACACCAAATAACATAACACCAAAAAACACTAAGAAATCATAACACCCAATAACACCACTTTCAGGGCCTCATTTTTTCTTAAAATAACACTACTTTCATGTTATAACGCACGTTGTGTTGGTAACGCGCGTTGAAACGCAGCCCCAACGCCAAGCCCTTGGAAATCATTGTAACGCCGTTATTGCGTTGAAATGAAGACACGTCGGACGAAACACATGCCAACTAGATGACAACGCCGTTAAGGCGTTATTACTCCTTCTCTAATTCACCCAAAGGAAAGTATGAAAAACAATGTTCTCGAAAATCACTCCTTTAAGAGGCTTCTTCAAGGAGAATTCCTAAGTCCAAATACACCACCACATGGAGATCGAAAGAAGCTTCCAAAACTCTAGCTTTTGAAGGCTGTTGAAGTTAAGGCTGTTAAACCACGTCTACCTTGTGTATAGTAGGGTACGCACGTACTTTTATTTACATTTTGTCAAACAAAACACTTGTATGAATAATTTCATAATGACAATACAAATAACCATGTGTTATTAATCTTTAGTACTGTAGTTAGTATTAAAAAACATCACAGACACCAAGAGTCCATGGTAAAAAGGGTTAAAAAAAAGATATATATACAGTATAAAAAAGGGAATCAAGGTCTCACACTCTCACATATAGAGATGAACAGACCGTGGGGGCGGGTGTTTGGTTTGCATTAATGACTTAGCTTGTCCTTTTATTAACATCCTCTTCCTTTATATGTCCCTCATTCTTCATTATTTTCACACACACAATACTACTCTTTCTCAATTATTGATCATAGATGAAGAGAACAATGATTTTTGTAGGAAGTTCTTTCTTTTGAGGGGACTGTTGTCTGGCTCGAAGCCACCCATATTTCTCTTGATGTATCACCAAGCAACGGATTCATCTTCCTTGATCGATATCCGTTACTTGGTGATTACATATTAGTTTTAATATAATCTAGATTGTAAAAAACGGGTGTCGTCGGACCAGGCTTCATTCCCCTCAATTGTCCTTCCTTTTATAGATCTTTCTAAATCTGCCCACTTTACCAGCAGGATTTAATCTTTTAGGTGAGTTGATCTTTCCAATTTAAATTTTGAAAGTATAAATTTAGCTAGCTAACTTATGATTTTTGTTTGTCTATATTGATGATAGGTGATTTATATACTACCAACTTACACTCACACAGACTTGGGTCTTGTTGTAAGGTTTGAAGTATGTTTTTATATCATTTGTTGTAATTATTGACATGTGATGCACAAGGAATATTTTTGGAAAATATTTTTGTTGGTTCACAAAAATACAAATTATCTCCTAGATGAAGATTGGTGTAATGATTACTATGGGTTATGTTTGAGCTTTCTCTGAATCTGATAAATCCCCAGAAAACAGGATATTACTAGAAAGGTTCTTTAATCATTGTACTACTCTAAATAATCACTGTATAGCACTCTCTCCGTTCTATAATAAATGTCCACTTCTAATATTCTAATATGCATAAAGTTTTAAGAAATTTCACTAACTACAAAATTCACTTTTCTCACTAAAACCTCTTCTAACCGGTTGAATTGCAAATTGAACACTTATTTTAGGACATCATAAAACGGCGATGTGATCATTTATTATAAGACGGAGTTTGTACTAGATTAAAAATGTTTTTCTTTTTTTGGTATTGATTATATTTTGTCAGTTTTTTTAACCCTGATTTTGCCATCATGATGGCTAGCTTCAAGAATGTGGCATGTCTGTTTATTATCATCTACTTTTTTAGCATTGATGCTATATTTGACTTTTAACATCACACCTCTCTCATCATTACCTCATTATTGTCACAATAATTTTTTCATCATTTTTCAGTCTAGGGTTTTAATGTTGCATGATATATGCTAGTCCAATGCTTATTTAATCTCATACCTAGGATTTATTTATTTATTTCGGACTGTTTTCTTTCTGTTTGCATATGCTGTTGTCATGGGTGAATAAGGTGTACTATTGCTGATTAACATGAACCCTAGAATTGTACAAAATAGTATAGTACTTGATTGATTTGAGGTCGTGAATGATAATTTGTCTTCACTATTTATCGACTGTTAATAGGGTTCTGCTCACATCTAAGATTGCCTACTTTGTTACCAATTACTTAGTTGTTCTATACTTCTATGTGGTTAATAGTATTTATGGTTGAGGGGCAAACATGCATTATTAATATTAAGCTTTTTAGTGATAAAAAATGTGGCTTAAAAACTTCATTGGCGGTTGGTTTGTGTATAGCTAGAGTTTCATCATGGAAGAAACATATTGTATATCCTGTAGTATCAGAATCTGAGTTGTCTTGATACATGCATTATTATATAGAATTTGAGTTGTCTTGATGTATATGAGTTGTCTTGATACATAATTCAAGAGAATTTGAGTTGTTTTGTAAATATTTACTGTCAGCTGTTTTTAAGGTTCAAATACAGTTTCATTTTTAATAATTAGTTTCATGTTAATTTGAATTGTCTTGAATCATTATTTAAAGGGAGGTGATTTGCACACTCCCATAATTGATTGGCACACTCAAATTTAGAGTGTTTTGACAACTATACCCTTACATCACTTTTATTTTTTTTGGGTAAAGGGATCTCCACCCCGGTAAAATATATTAAAACCAAAGAAAAGATGAAAGTACAATGGAATGCGGCTGAAGTACCACATTAACCTCAAGCAACCGCTTGAACTACCACTAAGTCATTTACGACATGCCGTAAATGAACAACTAGCTACCAACAACTAGAACAACCCTTAAAACAAAGAAACACGAAAGACACTAACACAAAACCACAAAGTGGATTACTTCCTCGATCTTCCTTGGACCTTAAAATCGGATATTTGGTTAAAAGCCTTCAATTGCTCAGGTAAATCAAGGACCTGTGCAGCATAA
>LBNU01006675.1:81328-97744 GCA_014162995.1 Artemisia annua | reverse complement strand
CTCTAACACTTTATCCATACCATCCTTATTGGAGAATTGAAAAAGAAAGAACCCATTATTTAACATAACACGTTCCAAACCATATTTAGCCCACGTATTCTTCACATAATTCTCCACAATGGGGAAAGCAAGCCGTTTCCCAATAAAATACCCATATAGTGTGTTAACAAACCTCGCTGAAACATCATTAATTTCTTTCAATGGAATTGCAACATGAGCGCCCTCGACACGCTCCTCATTGCGCAATTCACATAAGTTAACGGATTTAAACGAATGCTTTGTTTGAAACAACGAAGCATAAGACAATGCAGGAGCTGTTTTAGATCCACTATTAGCATCATGATTAGCATTAGAACCTAGTGAATTAGTCGTAGCAGCCATGGAATCGGCAGTCTCCATAGCGAATGAACACGGAATAGAAAACCCTAACTAAATTAAAAACGAAAACAATGGAAAAAACCCTAAGAAAAACCAATTACCAGTGGATTTATGAAGCAGGAGAATCGACCCTCATTGAACCTCAACAGAAGAAACACACGCGATATCCTTTTGTAATAATCGAATCCCAACAATTAACCCACAGTCGATTACCTCTAGGGGAAATCGATAAAGGATTAAGGCAGAAGTCGATTTAGAAAAAAGGGTTGAGGGAAATCGCCATAAGCCTTACATCAATTATGAGTGTGCCAATCAATTATGAGAATGTGCAAATCACCTCCCTTATTTAAAGGGTGTTGTTATCAACACCTCGTCATATTATTTGCACCCACCTAATGTGACAAAAAATATTATTTTTGTTGTGAACAAGAATTAAGGGAATGAAAAGTATTCTTCAATTGATCATAATGTCAGAGATATAAAGTGTATATATAAGATAAATATTAGGGTAAAAACCCCGAAAAATATTTGTAGAGCGTGCTGATAACGTGTTGTAAACAAGAATTGAGGGAATGAAAAGTATACTTCAATTGATCATAATGTCAGAGATACAAAGTGTATATATAAGATAAATATTAGGATAAAAACCCTAGTGGCCATGGGCCTCTAATGTGTTATATGGACATCCACTAATAATTATCCATAATAATTTTCTCAACTTTTGTATTTTTTTTCTTCTAAATCTATTAGTTGCAACCTCCAAAATACCATAATTGTGAAGAAATTTTTTTTAGTGCATGTTATTTCTGCAACAAATTGACAGAAAAATACAATAAAAAAATAAAAAATATTGAAATAGTTTTCTTCGTGGAACAAACTAACAGAAAAATATAATCACTGCCTGTTATTCTTGGAATAAGTTGACAGAAATTGCAAAAATAGAAAATTAAAAAAATAAAGGGGATACAAAAATGATAATAGGAGGGAGTACAAATAAGTTTACCATTATTTAAATATGAGTTGTCATGATACATTAATCAAGAGATTTTTTTTTCATACATATTTTGAAACGTAAAAGTTGCGTTAAGGGCATTTAACGCACGTTAAGGTGAAGTTAACCATTGCGTGCTTCCATGTTAAGGTGGTGTTAACGTGGGAAGTTAAGCCCTTAACTCGGCGTTAAGCCCTTAGTTNAAAAAAAAAAAAAAAAAAAAAAAAAAAAAAGTTTCAATTTCCCCCCTAAATGAAGGAGTGTTTTTGTAAATTGTTGTTGAGTTAAGGTTGAGTTATTATTGAGGGTGTTTTTTTTTGTGAGTTAAGGTGAAAATGTTAAAGCTGATGTGGCGCTGACGTGGCACCGTGTTAAACTTTAACTCAATTTATTGTTGTGCATGCTCTAAGAGATTGATATTGATTATCAATTATTGAATGAAATGTAATAATTTACCACTTATTTACTTGTTTGTTACAATGAAGATTTGCACTTTCTATTTGTTATAAGGTTTAGCTATAGCCAGATTAAAAAGCATTCGGAAAAACTTACTTAAAATGATACATCTTCCTATCAAATCTTTCTACTCACGTTTTTGAATATTTGGATCAGTTTTATGTCCAGGGTGTTGGAGAACTAAAAGTTGCCTCAACCAATTAATTAGAAAGCTACTTTTTCAAGCCTAATGAAGCATGCACTTTGTGATTGTAGCATATCAATGCAAAGAATTGTTCTTGCTGTAGTACACAATCACATAACTGATGAACCAAGCTATGAGTATTTCTTTTAAAAATTTCGTCATGTGGTAATGTGGTATCTCCTGATTTTTCACTGAAAAATGTTGCAATGTTGAAAAAGACAAGACTCGAGACTAGAAAAAATAGTTTCACAGAGTTTTATTATGGATCCTCTTTTCAAAAGTAAGTTTGACCCCCAATGGACTCGGTTCATGGGTTGATTCAGCAATATATATTTTCTTTGTTCGTGTTCTTCATCACCATCGGGTAAGTTGTTTATGAAGTAATGTGGGAAAATGTGATAAATATTAATATTAATGAGTATTTTAGTGTTAAATGTTTTGTTAAATACTGTAAAAGGGTTTTGTGTAGTTTTTGTTAAAGATTTTTATTTTTATTTTATTTATTTGTTTATTTAGTTTTTTGTTTGTGTTAGTTTGGTTGTATAGCAAAATGGTGCATAAAGTACATACTAAACCGTTTTTATTTCTTTTGTAGCGTGCATACAAATTATTGTATATTATGTACCATGAATATGTCCCTTTTATACATTTATTCTGTATTTAATACTTACATTATTATACCACTCTAATCTAACATATTATTCACTTACATATTCTAGATAATCAATTTATATCTATTAAATGTTTTTACATAATATATTATGAATCGTTTTTATAGTTTTTCATTTAATCCCGTGAATTTATGAGTTATTGAACTAGTTAATGTTATATAAGAGACTGAAACTTGGCCCAGCGGTATGTGAGTTACCAATCAACCTAGAGGTTGTGGGTTCAAGTCTCGCTGGAGACATGTGAGATATAATTTATGAGATAGGTGGTGTAGGTTGTAAAAAATTGCCGTGAATACTGAAATTGATTATCAGTGTATATATTGAATGAAATGTAATGATTTCATTTACCACTTATTTATTTGTTAGTTATAATGAAGACTTGCACTTTCTATTGGTTATAAGCTTTAGTTATAGCTAGATTACAAAGCATTCTTAAAAACTTGCTTAAAATAATATATCTTCCTATCATATCTTTCTTCTCAAAATTTTTGAATATTTGGAATACATTAATTTTTCGGGGTGGCAATTTTTGACATGACACCGTAACCCACACAAAGATAAACAGGTTTGGGTCGAAAACAGGTTAACCCGTATAAACTGTTTAATAAATGGTCGTGTCTGGGTTTAGTAATTTTTAAACAGGTCAACCCGTGAACCCGTTTAAATATATAAACTTTAATAAATAAAAGATATAACTTTTGTAAAATTAGAATTTTGATATCTGATCTATTGATGTGCTAGTATTTTCATTAGTTATTAGTTTATTGATATGTGTAGAAACTAGAAGGGGGGTTGAATAGTTTTACCGTTTATAATTACGTTTTAAAACTTTTGCCACTTTAGTGTCTTTGTTGTAAAAACCGTTAGATTCGATAGTTATGTGATATCTATGAATGCTACAATAACAAGTAAGTAAGTAAAGTAAAGAGATAGGGAAGGAACACAACCAGACAAAGACACGGATATTTATAGTGGTTCGGCACACTCGAGAGTTCACAATCACTATGTCAACATATTCCCTTCAGGCGGAGCAAACCGTACACAAGCTTACACCAAGTTTAACGACACTAAGCGGAATGTCGAGTCCTAATCCTAGCTAGAACCAATCTACTCAAAGACCCACGTGGCCACACGAACAAGCACTCTAGTCCACTTAGATCGACACACGATCCAAGTCTTCACGCGACGATCATTTCGTCACAATCTTCACACGAACGAGCACTCTCGTCCTCTTGGATTCTCACAATCCAAGTCTTCACACCCGGACTTCACTAAGTCCTAATCTTCATACAAACGAGCACTCTCGTTTACTTGGATTCACCCAATCCAAGTCTTCACACCCGGACTTCACTAAGTCCTAATCTTTACACAAGGACTACACTAAGTCCAAATCTTCACACTATGATACACGAGCTAACACAAACTCCTAGTCTAGATACAACACTTCACGGACTTATACCTTTTCCGGACACACCCTAACACACCTAATCAATGACTCACATACAAGTCGGATATACTCTATTACAATATGTACAAATGAGGAAGTTGGAGGAAGAAGAGAATCATAACACTTGTTACGTTTGTGTGTGGACTCAGTAACACATCGATTCTTGACGACTTCGAGTGTTCTTTTCTTGCACTTTGATGTAGAGGATAAGAGAATCACTTATAAACACATATGGACATGGTATAGCGATCAAGGAAGGAAGAAAGAAAGAACAGAAAGTTTTCGTGCAAAGAGGGTTATTTTTCTGAGTGAAATAGTTCAGTATTTATAGCCACCAGGAGGAGCGGGGGGACGGTCCCTTATTGTTGGACGGTCCCGTATATATAAGGGACCGTCTGCCCATTGAAGGGACCGTCCCAACATACGCTCCTATTTTTGTCCTGACGTGGTGAAAGTTTATCTGGCGAAAAATCCTGTCTGATTTAGGCGGAAAAAGTGACTGTTATAATCAAGTTAGATCCGTCCACTGCGTACTCGTAGTGATTAATTATTAATATTGCTTGTCAAATCCCAACAAAACAATATTTCAATTGTTTTATCAATATACACCACGAAAACGTTGAAATTCTTATCCAAAATCAAGGGATATTGTAATCTTAAGTGCTAATCCTGTTGTTTATTTAGTTTTGTAAAATTGATATGCACATTTCTGAATTTGTTAAGTTGCAAAGGTTCTTTGTACCATGTGTTTCTTTTTTAATTATATTCTTTTATCGATGTTCAAATCCATAAGCTAATATCTATACTACCTTATAATGTATTTAGGACATCTATATTTAGAAGTCTTAAAATCTTTAAGACCAAAAACATTTCTTTAATAGGAAAGATGCATACACATATAATTAAAAGCCTAGAAATTTTAGTGTGTTTAAAAAATCTGGGTTGTTACAAGTATAACTTTCAATGCTTGTAATTTTTTAAGACTTACAAGCAAAAGAAGCATAGTGTACACCACTTTAATGCACATAATTTTCAGACTTACAAGACAAGAAGCATAGTGTACACCATTTTAATGCACATATTAAAAAAAAACATAACACCACATTGATGCTATTTAATGTAGTCAATTAATTAGGTGGTCAATAAATACAATTAATACAGTTATTAAAACACCCCTTACATAAGAAATACAAATTATCAAGCATATTGTACAACCAACATAAACACAATTCCTGCATTAAATGTCACTAATACAAATAATAAAGCACATTATACAAATATTCAAGCCCGAACGGGCAACGGGCCAAATGGGTTAGAGCCCGAACAGGTGCGGGCCAAACGGGCTCGAACCCTAACGGGAACGAGCCAACAGGCTCGAGCCCGAACGAGCACGGGGTAAACGAAATTCTTGATATCCGTAAATTTATTGTCAAAAAGAACATAATACACTAAAATACATGATTCACCGGATAATTTAATTTCAGGGTACCCGCCGCTGCAACGCGCGGGTACCCTGCTAGTAACATTTTAAAGACCTACATGTTAATTTCTCTGTAAGCACTTGATTTTGATAGTGAATTGTATAACACAAATGTTATTTTGTACACCTTAAATTAAAATTCGAATAAGACAATGAAATGGTGTTGCATCACTGTACATACGTGATACGTAGTATTTAAGAAGCCTTTTTGTTGATACAAAAGTTGGGCGTTCCTTGTTTGGGTTCCTGTTCTCGTACCAATTAGATCTTAATGCTCTTGAGACCTGCGCACTAAGAAAGTAACAGACACCGTTAGGCTTATCGAGGGATTGTTTCCCCCGATTATCCTCCGGCGTGAGAGTAAGTAATCGATTTAGGGTTGTGAAGAGTTTTAGGGTTGTAAGTCGTACCTTAGACGAGAGCTATGATGCCCTATATATACACACGTAACCGATAAGGTTTCGTGCTCCTTACTCTTCGGTGTATCCACCGATATCGGATATTCGATATATATCTCCTTATTTAGGAGATATCCTATATATAATCCATAAATAGTTTTGGGTTTGGGCCTCGTGAGCCCAAACTGTTATCATAATGGTCCACTCGTGATGGACTTAATGTTAGTGAGTCATGATATTCGGGTTCGTGACCCGAATATAGACTATACGTCATCATGTCCCCCACAGTCTAGTGTGCGCAGGGTAAAACCTGCGGATGCTAGACAAATAACCGTATCGAACTTATTTCCGACGCGTACGCGGGAAAAATGCAAAATAAAACCGCCAAAAGTACACGTATGATGTACCTAGTCCAAAAAAGTTCATTATAAGTACCTCGGGAAATGGAGAGGCTATCCACGTGTCCTGTACCGTTTCATTTCCCAGCCACACGATTTGAGTTAGTGGGTTACACGTGTCGCGCATCTATGGTGAGTGGAATACTATATAACCACCTCCTCCTTTTACTGTGTTTATCACAGTAAAAAGCGTTTTATCTCCATTTGCAAAAGCTTCAAAACTTCCTTTCAAACACTCTTCTACGCATTAGGTAATCAGCGCATGCGCTTACTATTTAGAAAATATGGTACTTTAGTTACATGACTTCACCGCCGATATGTCCGAGGAAGAACTGACGCAGTTTACCTCGGACTACTTCATTCTGTTGGCCTTGCACCCAGAGGTGCCAGGTCCCAATGACACCATCGCGGACTTCCCCTTTGGGAAGGTTGGGGTTTATACGCGCTTTTTCGAATGGGCGAATCAGCGCGTACCCCTATCCGTATTTTTGAGTGATATTCTCAATTACTACGAACTCCACATCTCGCAGTTGCACTGTATTGGCGCTGCGAAGATTTCTAACTTCGAGGTTAATTGTCGCTTGTTAGCGGTTAACCCCACCGTCCATTTATTCCGCGCGTTTTATCATACGACGTGGTTAAATGGATGGGTCACCTTCTCCAAGCGTGTAGGTAAACTACAGTGTTATACGGAGAAGGTGGATTCCTTGCGCAACTGGAGGGAGAAGTTCTTTTGGATCGATGCCGCCGTCTTTCCTTCTAACTTCGCATTTTATACCCGGGCTACCTTACCGAGGGATGAGCGCCCACCTGCTGGATGGTACAACGCTGACCATGCGGACATCATCGATGAGAACCGCATCCCAATTAATTCGTACCCGGAGGAGTTCCTGGTGCATATGGGCATTAGCCGGAACTTCTTCCTTCCTGATACGGAGGTGCCAACGTTCTTGGACGGGAATGGTCAGGGTGGGTGCTCGTCCTTCATATTTTCTGTCATTTTTATTGTAAGCGCTCTTCTCTTTCCATAAGTTATGTAACATGTGTATTTGTTTGTGTTTTTGCAGAGATGGATTTGTTCGGCATTGTTCGCCTGGAGAAGCCCAGAACTGTTACGGTGGGGGTGCCCACTGAGGCAGGGTGAGACACCCATACTAGCTGCGACTGCTGAGCGCGTCNGCATATGGGCATTAGCCGGAACTTCTTCCTTCCTGATACGGAGGTGCCAACGTTCTTGGACGGGAATGGTCAGGGTGGGTGCTCGTCCTTCATATTTTCTGTCATTTTTATTGTAAGCGCTCTTCTCTTTCCATAAGTTATGTAACATGTGTATTTGTTTGTGTTTTTGCAGAGATGGATTTTTTCGGCATTGTTCGCCTGGAGAAGCCCAGAACTGTTACGGTGGGGGTGCCTACTGAGGCAGGGTGAGACACCCATACTAGCTGCGACTGCTGAGCGCGTCGTGGAGATGGCTGCTGAAGAGCCAGAGGGTTCTCCTTCTTTGGCGTTGCAAGCGACGCCGGTGCAGAGTGTGGCCCCGTCGTTGGAATAGGCGCCAGATGCTGCGCAGCCTCCTCCTGACTCCGACAACATTGTGAGGATCATTGTAGATGATTCTGAGGAGGAGGGCGAGCAGAACCAGCCGTTGACGCGCATGCGTGCGCCTGCTGGTGGTTATGGTGAGGGTGCTTCCAAGAGGCCGCGTTCTGAGGCTGAGGAAGGTGCATCTTTCACGGATGCGCACATGGAGTAAGTACCCTTTAAATATGATAACCATTCAGACCAGCCGCATAAATCTGTATATGTTTTGTGTATAATTATTTTTGTAAGTATAACAAAAATAGATATAAATATTAATAAACACATTTATCATCATCACTATTAACAAAAAAATTGTTTAAAACATTTTAGGTAATGTACAATTTATACATGTTAAATTTATAATAATACCTCATCCTCATCATTTGATATGTTAATGACTGTAACATCACATGCGTTTCCGTGCTTAACAGTACACAAATCACCATCATCTATAGGAGCTGATTCCGAGGATTTTTCCTTGAAATGATTTTAGTATTATATAATCAAATAAGGTTTGCAATTGCATGATGGTTTCCCAAAATTTTATAACCAAACAATTAAGTTAAAAAAAATATAAAAGTAAAATTAAAAAAATTCAAAAATACTTCATTAGCAACGCTGTCATCTTAATCGATAATCCTGGATTTTGTGTTGTATATTTTTTTTATCCAGCAACCTATTTACAAAGATTAAACACAAATTTATGTTGTCAAATAANTGTAACATTACATGCGTTTCCGTGCTTAACAGTTGACAAATCACCATCATCTATAGGAGCTGATTCCGAGGACAGTCCCTTGAAATGATTTTAGTATTATATAATCAAAAAAGGTTTGCAATTGCATGATGGTTACCCATAATTTTATAACTAAACACTTAAGTTAAAAAAGAAAACATAAAGTAAAATTTTAAAAATTCAAAAATACTTCATTAGCAACGCTGTCATCTTGATCGACAATCCTGGTTTTTGTGTTGCATATTTTTTTATCCAGCAACCTATTTACAAAGATTAAACACAAATTTATGTTGTCAATTTTGTTTTTTTTTTGTTTTTTTGTTTTTTTTAACAATGAAGCAAAATTAAAAAGGTTTATACCTTCGTTTGAAAGATGTTATTACAGGAATACTTTCATTGATAATAACATTGGTGCAAAAAGGAATGGTTGAAACCTCGTGCTAATCTGGTGCAAAAAAAAATAATAAAAAATAAAAAATAAAAATATAAAACAACATGAAATATAAGGAGTAACAATAGACAAGAATAATAAGAGTAATTTATTTTATAGATTACTTCCCCATGTATTGATTTTTGCAAGTTGAATAACCAACACAATTGGCTCATTTTGAATATATTCCTGACTTAAGTAATTGTCCAATTTGTCTGCATTGTCTTCCCATAACGTAACGTTAACTTCATCACCACTGTTTAGTATATAAATAATGTTAACATGAATAATATAATGTGAATAAAAACATTACAAAGTGCTATAAATATTATGATACTTATAAATAATAAACTTTACTTTAAATTTTGAAGCTTGAATTCCGAAACTATTACGGTCTTCTTTCTGTAATATATTGCTTTCAATTTTGGTTTTGATGAAATCAAACCAATTATATCTACAAACATCACGTTCAACAAATAAACATTGCATGATATATAATTATTTTAAATTAGTGTAACATAATTTTGTGTGTAATTCTTACCAAACGCAAGCTTGCTGTATTTTTCATCGGTGATGATATCATGATATTCAATGAATTCGAATCCATCACGTACAAAATTGAAGTCCTGAACCACACTTATCGATGTATTTTTTTTAAAGTAAATCTTGCCGTCGTGATTTGTTAGCTGCATGCCTTCCAACCCGGTATACAAATTGAAATTCGACAGAAGTATACAATTATCTTTCTTCAGCATTGGTCGACACAACTTGAGGACGTAATGATTTGTACAGGCATGGATTTTATTGCCCTACAATAGTTATTGAAAAACACAATACATGATTTTTTGAGTTTTGGATCAATCTTACTTATATATCTAAACAACAAAAACTATAATATTGTAATATCAAAGTTATATAATGCATATAAAAAAAATTTTAATATTAAATAACTAAACATTACTTTTTCGTCCATTAGTAGCATGTTAATGTTTTCATCATTTGAAGAACTATCCATAAGAGTTGTTGTTGATTTCCAAATATGTATGATTTTCACTTTGATAGTTGAACATTCTTCATTGCTTGTGATCTCATCTAAATAAGAGATGTCGCAATTGAAGATTGGCATTAACAATGAGTGTTTTTGCTTTTTGTGTCTACCTTGCAAAAACGTTTTTGGAATAGAATTTGACATAGTGGTTTTCTGATCTAATTAATTTTCAAACGAAATAGAGCTTTGCTAATGTATCTAATGTTATATTTATAGGCATATGTCTTTGAAATAGGACATAAAAATTTGTATTATCGTATTTATTTTAAGCTTAAATTTATCCAATACTATTTTTTAGATGTTAATTTAGGTCTTGATATATTATATTTTTATTCCACATTTTTTGACTAATATTATGCGTTACTAATAATGGTGATTGGGATGATAAGACTTGTAGATTACAATGATTAAAAGTTCAAGTCAATCCTATATTCAAAGCATTCTTATCGACAGTAAATTATACATTAGACATTATTAATATAATGGTAACGATTATTATGAATGAATTAGAAATATAAATACATTAATATCAAACGTTTTAATTACATGACTACCAATCTTTAACTTTATTGTATGTTGTGCAAGATTAATTGTTAACATTTTATAGCTTGATATCAATTATAGCAAAGATTTTGTCACACAATGGAACATAGCAAAACTTATACTCAAAAATATTTGACTTAATTATTTATTGTTTGATAATTTTTTGTTAACATATATGCTATTCTATAGTAATAGATAGCTATGGTATATCATATCCTGTTTAAATTTAAAATATCACAACCTTTATATATTTCACTTTTACAAATAAACTCTCCAATGGCTCGTGAGTTTTGGGATATACGCATCTTTTTTTAAATTACGAATTTAAAAAAAAAAACGAAGTTGAAAACCGTATGGGAATAAGCTATAATAAACGAAATTGTTAAATAAGCTTTTATGTAAAGAGATGATTTTGGATAACCACAATTACAAAACAATTTTGATTAAAAAAGGTGATTTTAGAAAAGTTTAAATGTTGATTTGGTTGATGAAAACTTGTAATTTGAAAGTAAAGGGCATAATTACTTGCTATTAATTTTTAATGACCTAAATAATCTATGCTATCCTAATGAGCAACCCTAGAAGGCTAACAAACACAGAGCTTTAATTATATTAAAGGATAAATTTACTTAACTAAATATATACGTATATACTTTAAAGAAATCCTGAAAACCATGGCTAACATATAACATGTATTAAATAAACACAGATCAAGCAATATAATCTAGGAAGATATATTCTATGTATCATAGTAATTATAATTGTTTGTAATCGCTTTAATATTATGCATTATTGCTATTGTAACAACATCCTTTAATATTAACTATTTATATATTTTTTTAATTTTTTAATGATGTTCCTCTTAAACTAAGACACATATACAAAGTTCCTAAGACTATAAAGGAGATTTAATCAAACAAAATTACTGATGGGACAAAACACACATTTTCAAACTTGCATGTATCGAAAATGAAATCATGTTGTTATTTTGTTTTTCTGCATATAAGCAAGAAACAAACGAATTATTCCTATATGTATAAAAAAAATTCCATATGACAATTTGTACAAATTGTGGTATGAATATTCATGTCACATAATTTATTATAACACAAATACCTTGCTGGAGTTTAAGTTCTTCATTATGCTGATATTGTTACATAATTTATTATAACACAAATACTTTGATGGAGTTTAAACTATACACTTGTTAGATAATATATTTTAAGTCTATGTATTTAATATTTATTTTTTGTTTATTGTTTTTACGATGTAAATTTCTAAGATTGTTAACATACAAACATAAATTATAAATTTCATAATAAACATAAACATAATACAAATTTTTTGATATTAAAAAAATTAAAACCAATTACATATGAAGTAAAATTAAAATAGACTTATATGTCTTCTGATGAGAATGCCAAGTGCATCTTCATCATACGAATAGATCTCTAGATCTTCTTCTTCTTCTTCATCTTTATTTTCATTTAAAACAGCATCTGTTTTGTTTTTCTTTGCTTTTGACTTCCTATATGCATTGACTTCTTTCAAGAGCTCATTTTTTTTCTTTCAGCTCTTTGCTTCGCTTGTTTTTCTTCCTTTTCTTCCCATTTTCTTTTCTTCATGGCTGCTCTCTCTGTAATCATCCACTCGTAGATGGAGGCTATTGATTCTGCTGGAGCTTCGTTAGGGTTAACTTCTTCAACAGCTGCATGCATGATAACAAACTTTTTATTAAACACAGAAATAATCTATGTAGGTTACATTTCAAAAAACAAAAATGTTATTACCATACCAATGTTTTGATTGATCTGCGCATTGCCATTGTTGGCAGCCATTTGGATGTTATTGAAAAATAAAATATGCATGCAACGAAGAAAAGAAGTTGTGATAATGTGTATGGGAAGTTGGAATGAAGTCACCTTGA
Organism: Artemisia annua; assembly: GCA_014162995.1. NCBI lineage: Eukaryota > Viridiplantae > Streptophyta > Magnoliopsida > Asterales > Asteraceae > Artemisia > Artemisia annua. Next base: position 85,076 of record LBNU01006675.1, on the reverse strand, counting down.
CATATATTTAACCAAAAAAATTGGAATACAAAGGGTCAAAAATTAATTAGTATTTTTGTAACACCCCGAAAATTTTGGAAAGCGGAAGACTTATTCGGGGTAATTACGTATTGATCACAGTCAAACTTATAGTAAACAGTTCAAAAGATAGATTTTATATCATTCAATGAAAACTCAATATTCAGAGTTACAAAACATTTTTCCATAAAGTAAAATGCTTCAAAAGTAGTGATGAGTTTGAAAAGAATGATAATTTTATTTAAGATAAAAAAGGAGGTCCCTTGCCATTTTGCGAGCTCCGTACCATCATGCCGCTAATTTCCTGAGATAAATATGCTAAAAAGTCAACACAAAGGTTGAGTGAATCTATAGTAGTTTAAGTAGTAATAGTTTGAACACAAGTTAACAGTTTTGAAATCAATGAGCTCACGGGTTAGCTCGGTAGTAAGTATGTATAAAAATTAATCTACACATACGATATTGCTCCTAAGGTTCACGATACACAAGCCTTAACAGTCATGTCGCAATCACCTACATCACGAAGGATGTAGATGACGAAGGGCCCTCAGGGGAAAGTTATGCTAGATTTTCCCAAAAGTACGAATATAGCTCACCTCCTGACAACAAATCTGAATTGACTTTGGTGGGTTGTCGGTCCCAATAGATCTATTAACTATATTTCGCGCTCACTCGCAAGTGATTAAGGTTCGTGAAAGAGGGACTTTTAGCATAGGGTCAACTTAGGCAATATCAGGAATTCAGGTAATAACAGCATACTAAAAATACTTGTGCTCGGTTTATCGCATGTATCTCCCCACGGGATTTAGAAAAACAGTTTAAAAAGTGGGACTATAAACTCACCTTGGTAAAGTAGTTTCCAGTTAATGTTCAGGTGAAATACAACGGGTAGCTATGAAATAGCAGTGAATACCCTCCGACTTGCGACCTAAATTAATGTGATATATATATATTATTATCGGTTCTACGGTTTCGATGCGCGAATGACGAATGTGAAATCTTCGGATGCAGTGGCGTTGGATTACTTGTTTTAAAATGTCTCAAGTTTAAAATAATAACTTATAATAATAAGTATCGTTGTTTATACGTATATCGTTATCGAGTTATATAAGTAAAAATATTTAATTTAAATATTTTTAGCTAAAAGATTTTAGATATGTTTTTGTAAAAGAAATATATTAAGTATGTATAAAGTAAAATGATATACTGTAGTTTTAAAAGTTATTAGGTTTATGACGAGTTTAACCTTTAATTATGTCGAAAGTTACACTTTTAACCATTACGTTAAAATAATTACATTTTTAATCCAAAATAGCACTTTACACTTTTACACTTATCTTTCCTTAAATGACAGTTTCTACCCCTAAGTTTTATTAAAAACTTACTGTTTTAGTTTTAGCCCAAAACTTTCACAGTTTTGACACTTTTAGTCCCTTAACAAAATATTTTGCAAAAATAGTCCAAAGTTAAGTTTTGAAATTGTTAACTTTTATTTTTATATAAGTAAATGTTTTATCTTATAAAAACTTATAAAAATTAGTTTTTATATTTTATAATTCGTTTGCTAATTTTCCAGATTTTTGAAAATTATAAAAATCTTAATGGGCTCGTGAGCCCAGTTCGGCCCAAAGTTTAGTTTTTAAGGTATTTAAGGTTTTCATTTAGCAGTAGAACGAGCTTAGGATTAGGCCATTTTAACAACGCATTTAACACAATAAATCTTGCATGTTTGCCTAACTCGATTAAGCTTGGTTCAAAGAAGTAGGTTATCGAAAAATATATATATGTTGCACGTGAAATCACTAAATTACGAGGCCTTTTCTAGGGGTTCTAGGCTGTTTGTAACTCGTTTTTAAAGTTGTGTTTTTGAAAGTTTTATTTGGTATTAAATGTGATACGATGCGTCATATGTGTGAAATGATTAAAAGAAAAGTAAAGAATTATGAAAAGAGTTCGAGTAAACTTACAACACCCAAAAGGTGGTGAAGAGTTCGAGTGAGGAAAAGAGATGAGAGAATAGCAACGTGGTACCCCTTTCGATTCTACAACCTTCGATCTAATATTTAACCCGAAATCCTTAAATAACCCAGAATTACGAAAGCTTTCTCCCTTTGGTGTTTTGACAGTAAACGAAGAGATGGATATGAGTTTGTGAATTTTTGAGTGTTTGTGAGATTTTGATAGTGTAGTGAGGATTGGGTGGTAAGTCGGTATTTATAGGAAGTGATAAGTGAGGTTATGTGTTAAACATGTGAAACATGAGCTTGTTGTGTCATTCGAATGGAGACAAGGTTGTCGAGTGTACTTTGGTTTAGTCAAGTCGATTAGGATAGGAATCAAATGGCTTTTGATGAACTTTTGTTTTGTTTAATCTTAGGTTTAGTGAGTTGGTGAAGCATGGCATGTACTAGGCGAATAAACAAAGAAAAGAGAAGTAACATGTGAGCTTGTGTTGGGGAGGAAGTGACACAAGATCCATTGGTTAAAGAATTTTTAGAAAAAGGCTTAGAACAATTATTTGTTTAATGATAGCTTAGGGAAAGGTTAGGGTGGATTTGGTGTTTGGTTTTGGTATGGTTTACACGCAAAGAGAAGGGAAGAAGAGAGGTTGAGTGTTGTCGAGTGTGGAGGTGACAAACATGTTGGTGTCGAGTCGGCTAGGAGAGTAAAGGGAAAAGGAAAGTGGTTCGAATGAGAGTTGTGGCTTGGGTTCATGCGTTTTGGCGTCCACTGCTAGTCGAGAACGGGTCAAGAAGAAAAGAAAACAAGATATCGAGATTTGTTTGGGGTTTTGTCGGGTTCGAATCGGATTGTCAACAAAACTAGAAAAATGAAAACATTTATGTTAGGATCAAAGTTTATAATCCTAACACGTAAATGGGACGACATTTACGGGATTACATTAGCTATCTTGAAAGGCACAAACACATGGACTAGAAGCGTCATTATTGTAAAGTTATGTGTTTGTTAGCCTATTAATACCCCCTCCATACTTCCATGGAGGGGTGAGACTAGTGTGTGTAACGTATCATTTTCTTTCATTCAATAAAGCACCTAGTATTTCCCTTCTCTCTCTACTTTCTCTCACTAACCATGGATCTCATTTACTTCCATATAACCCGACCTCCCGAGTCCACAAATCACAATAAACTACGATCCTATCAAGTGGTATCAGAGCCAAGGTTTCATATTTGTTGATTTGTGTTCCAATCTTGTCAAAAACGACACCTTTTAAACTGTTTTAACAAGGTTTTTACTATTTTCCCTATTCTTTTGGTTATAACAGTTTACTGGTGTATCCAAAATGGTAAAAACATGAAAAAGTCATTTGCTTGGTCTTAAAAGCTTCATATGTCTGTTTTTTTTATAGTCTATGTAACACCCCCAACTCAAATACGGCAGCTATCATGCTGGGAGTATTACGCAAATAGAAACCAGTCACATTTATAGCTAACGACCACAACACGGGACGTTTATAAATGTTGCAAAACATATCATTCGAATTACAAACCATTTAGAGTACAAGGACTCTTAAGTCAAAGTAGCAGCGGAAAAAGTAAATAGAGTTTGCAGCGGAAAATAAACAAAGTTTAGCAGCGGAAGTAACAAAAGACACAAAAGGTTTTACGAATGACATGCAAATAAAGATAGAAAGATAGTAAAGCTGCCTTGACAGAAATGCCTCTTCAGCCTTAGCCACCCCACCATGCCCCAAGTATCAAACTTCAAA
>LBNU01006675.1:54239-64489 GCA_014162995.1 Artemisia annua | reverse complement strand
TTTTTGTCCCCATTAGCTAGCTTAGTGTACTTCCATTTCTTTTCAATCACCACCTCTTGAGAAACATAGTTCTTATCACAATCCAAATCAGTAACACCATCAAAAGCATTCACACCTTCCACATAACAAGGTGTCATGTACCTATCCCAAGTGCCACCTTCCTTTTCCATTCTAAAGAAAGTGTAGACCTTCACCTCCTTTTGTTTTCCAGTATCTGCTGTGTCCCAAGTGCCATCTACATCCCAATTACCTTCACTCTCCACTTGGTTATTCTCAGTGAGAGAATTTCCCTTATCTAAGCACATACATCCAATACTCGAGTTTGGGTCCATTTCTAACATTTGACAACATAACATCAAGTAAACCATTAGTATGTTAGTACCATCAAAACTAAATGATATTTTGCACTCCAATAACATTAGTAAACATTCAGAAATCAAAAGATGGATTGGTTTTGTAACACCCCAAACAAATGCAGGCCCACGTGAAGATGGAGAAATGAAAGGGAGTTATTTGCAATATTGCACGTGAAGTCTCCTCCAAATGAAATTGAAGAAGTTCAAGTGATCCTTCTTACCCGTTGCAACAAATGAAAAATATATAAAGTTGTCAAAGGACATGTGATGCCAGCGAATCAAAACAAAGAAAAAATTTGAAGAGCTGTTTTACTTTTGGGACTATCGACAAAACCAAATGAAGAAACAATGGAAATGAACAATGAGCATTTAATGCGTTCACACTTATGAAAAGAATGAAAATATCAAAGAAGGCACGTGATGGCTATTTTGCAATTTGGGCATAGCGACAAAACAAAGAAAGAAGAAAATAATTAATAGTGCAAAGTTGCAATTGTTGGCACTTGGAAGCACGTGTAGCTACTCGCCCAAAATTTATTCATGAGGCACGTGGGGCTTTTGTCATTCAACCACTCGCTCCCACTATCTCACTTCCTCTAATCAATTGTCGCCACGTGTACTTGATGATGCAACTCAGCCCACTCCTCGCCAGCCATGTGTCCTTGCTATTGCAATGAATAATCTGTCCAAATACAATGAATCGGAGTGTCAGCCATTTAGAACATTCGATACCTCAAAATTAGATAAAAATGCCAATCGTTGGCATCATTCTTGTTGGGTTTTGAGGAGCATTAATTGAGAAATTGACTAAGTGTCAAACTACTGCTGAAGCCTACTGCTAGTATTATAAGACTGCTGCTGGATGACTCTACTGCTAGTGCGTTATGACTCTACTGTTAAGCTTAATCAACCTACTGCTGAGGAGATAAGGTCTTGTACACGGTTTTGTATGTTTAGAAAGGATATTGTGTATATGTTATTTATTTAGAATGATTGTATTCGTGTATGTCAAGATATGTAAACCTTGTAGGGCTACTTAGTCTATAAAAGGGGTTTCTAGGGTAGAAGTAGACATACGTTTTTATTAATTCACTTCAAGGTTGTAAACCCTAGCATTGTTGAATGCTCGTATATTTATATATTGAAGTGCTTTTGGTGAAAACTTTTTCTTCTCAAGTTAAACTTAATTTTCCGCATTACAGTTTAATATAGCTTTATACAAGTCAGCTTCTATAGAATCGTTTGCTCAACTGGGATCAACAAGTGGTATCAGAGCTTGTGATCTAGAAGCTGTGATCGAGAAGATTGTACGTGCCAACTAAGTTCATTCTAAGCCTCACTAAGACAACATGGGTGATGAAACTCACATGGTTACTGCCTCCAAGGTGCCTATGCTCAAACAGGGTGAATATGAGCTCTGGAAGATGCGCATTAGACAATACATGCGCATGATTGATTATAGAATGTGGAATGTTGTCCTAGAAGGTGACAAGTTCCCCAAGATAGTTGATGGGAAGGAGGTTCCTATCAAGGGCAAAGAAGATGAAGACCAGAGAAAGTTGGAGATCAAGACTCATAGTATTCTCATGATGGGAATACCCAATGAGTATCAGCTTGACTTTGAAGGCTTTTAGTCTGCTAAGACTCTCACGGATCTGTGGAAACAAGATTTGGTGGTAATGCTGCTACCAGAAAATCAAGGAAGAATGTTCTAAAGCATTACTTTGAAAACTTCACTTCTCTCAATGGAGAAAGTCTTGATGGTACCTCCAACAGGCTTCAAAAGCTTGTGAGTCACTTGAAGCTTGTAGGGTATACAGTTCCTGTTGAAGATGTCAACTTGAAGTTTTTGAGAAGTCTTGCACCTGAATGGAGTATCCACACTGTTGTATGGAGAAACAAGGATGATTTTGAGTCGATGAGCTTGGATGATCTCTACAACAATTTGAAGGTCTATGAATCTGAGATGAACATCTCTTCTAGTTCATCTACTTCATCTGCTGCTCAGAACATAGCTTTTGTATCATCCAAAGCCACTAACTCCTCTGACACCAACTCTACTGCTTATGGTGTCTCTACTGCTTATGGTGTATCTGCTGCCAATACTAACAACTTTGCTGCTAGTTCAGGAAACAACAATGCCATGAGTGATGCAGCTATTTGTGCTTTTCTAGCTGACCTTACATCACCTACTCAAGTTTTAAATCAATATATGGAGCAGATTGATCCTGATGATCTTGAGGAAATTGATTTGAAGTGGCAGATGGCTATGCTCACTATGAGAGCTAGAAGGTTTTTAAAGAGGACTGGCAGGGAGATAAAGTACAATGGTCAAACCACCTTGGCTTTTGATAAGTCCAAGATGGAGTGCTTTAACTGTAACAAGAAGGGACACTTTGCCAGAGAATGTAGAGCACCTAAGAAGAATGCTTACAGGGGAAATAAGACAGAGGAAGAATCAAAGCCATCTACTGCTTTGGTATCCTGTGATGGTTTGGGTGAGTATGACTGGAGTGACATGGCAGAGGAAGATGAGCCCAATCATGCTGATGTTGCTGTGATGAAGACTAAAGAGCATAACTTTGCTCTTATGGCCTATGCATCTTCATCATCTGGCTCTGACACTGAGGTATCTAATGAGTCAAACTCTTCTACTTGTTCTTTTCAATCTTGCATTGACACAATAGACGAACTTAAAGCTAGGAATGAAAGTCTTAGGCAAGAAGTTGAGTCTCTAAAACTTGATAAGTTAGGCTACAAGGTAGGGATTCAAAATGTAGAAAGAAGACTTAAATATTTGAAGGATATGGAAATTGAATATGTTGATAAGTTAGGCATCCAGGAAAGTGAGCTTTTTGTTAAAAATGCTGAAATTGAAAAACTTAAAAGAAGAGTAACAGAAGCAGAAAAGATTAGGGATGAGGCTCTTGCAGATAGAGAAAAACATTTTGTAAGAGCTGAAAAACAAAAGTTTGCTTCAACTGCCATTGATAACACTATTTAGTGTCAGTTAATGAGAAAAGGTAGTAGTATAGGATACAATGAGGTAGCTCCTCCAATGAAAAGTGCCTTTGCACCACCAGGAAAGGAGTTATCATTCATTAGTGAAACTGAAATTTTCAAACCTAGTGAAGAAACCAATAATGAAACTATTCAAACAACTAAGCTTGAAAATAAAGTGTATTCTGATGCTCCAATTATTGAAGATTGGGTTTCAGATAGTGAGAATGAGGATGAATATAGTGAGTCTACACAAAGTGCTAAAAAGGAAGAAATTCCTAAAGTAAAGACTTCTAAAGTAAAACAGGTTGGGTTTGTTAAACCTGTCTTGGGGCATTCAATCTCTAGGAAGATGGCTGAATATAATGAAGTACCTAGAGAACAAATGAGAAAGTTTGATAATAAGCCTAGAGGTAATCAAAGGAATTTCAATAACCTAGTTTCTAGAAAATTAGGTAGTGATTTTCAGTTAAGAAAGAAGGCTTGTTACACTTGTGGTAGTTTTGAACATCTTCAAGCTAAATGTCATAACTATCAAACATCTGTTTGGAATCAAAACAAGAGGGTAAATAATAATCAAAGATTTTCAAGAAAAACTTTTCAACACCCTAATGCAAACATGGTTCCAAGAGCAGTATTGTTGAGGTCTGGAGAAACTAAATCAATTTTTGCTGCTAGACCAAAAAGGCCCTTTCAACAAACTAAACCTACTGCTGTCAATACACCAAGAGTAGACTCTGCTGCTAAAGCAAAAGTCAACTCTACTCCTGAGCCAAAATCTTTGTTAAACACAGTTGTGGGAAATTAGTTTTATGCTGTTAAGGCCTCAGCTTGTTGGGTCTGGAAACCAAAAGAAACTAACTCAAATCAGGCTTCCAGAACCAACAGTGCATCACCATACTTAAAGAAATTTGATTATGTGGATGCACAAGGCAGATCCAAGTCAGTAATGGCTTGGGTCAAAAAGAAAAACTAATCTCTTTACTTTAATGTGCAGGGTAATCTACAGGATGAGCTAAAAGATAAAGCAATTATTGATAGTGGATGCTCTGGACATATGACTGGGGATGGAAGCTACTTGGAAGATTTTGAACCTTTTGAAGGAGGATATGTAGCTTTTGGCAATGATCCCAAGGGTGGCAAGGTTGTTGGAAGAGGCACAATGAGAACAAGAAAAATGGATTTTGAAAAGGTATACTTAGTAGAGGGACTCAAGTTCAACCTCTTTAGTGTCTCACAAATGTGTGACAAAAGGAACTTTGTTCTTTTCACTGATGTTGACTGTCTTGTGCTATCCCCTGATTTTAAGTTGCCAGATGATAAGTTTGTGCAACTTAGAATTCCAAGGACAGCAAACATCTATAGTGATGATATAAAGAACTTAGCTCCTAAAAGAGCTCTAACTTGCCTCTTTGCTAAGGCCTCAAATGATGAATCCAAGCTTTGGCATAGAAGACTTGGGCACTTAAACTTCAAAACCATGAATAAATTGGTAAAAGGTAATCTAGTGAGAGGATTGCCATCAAAGGTTTTTGAAAAACATGAAACCTGTGTTGCATGTCAAAAGGGTAAACAACACAGAGTGTCTTTTAAATCCAAAGCTGAAAACTCTATAACCAAGCCTTTGCATTTGCTTCACATGGATCTTTTTGGTCCTGTTTATGTGTTTAGTTTAAATAAGAAGCAATATTGCCTAGTTGTCACAGATGATTTTAGTAGATTTACATGGGTATTCTTTTTAGCCTCTAAGGATGAAACTGCTGAGGTTCTTAAAGAATTCATAACTAGAGTAGAAAATCTAGTAAATCACAAAGTTAAAATGATAAGATGTGACAATGGGACTGAGTTTAAGAATCAAACATTGAATCAGTTCTGTGTTGGTAAAGGTATTTTAAGACAGTATAGTGTTGCTAGAACTCCTCAACAAAATGGTGTGGCTGAGAGGAGAAATAGGACATTAATTGAGGCTGCTAGGACTATGTTGTCAGATTCTAAATTACCTATACCTTTTTGGGCTGAGGCAGTGAACACTGCTTGCTTTATGCAAAATAGGAGTAAGGTAGTTAAGCCTCATAACAAGACCCCCTATGAGTTGTTTCATGGTAGGAAACCTTTAATTAGTTTTCTAAAACCTTTTGGGTGTCCTGTTACTATCTTGAAAACTAAAGACCACTTAGGCAAGTTTGATGAAAAGGCTGATGAGGGTTATTTTGTTGGGTACTCCATAAATAGTAAAGCCTTTAGGGTATTTAATAAGAGTACAAAGCATGTTGAAGAAAATTTGCATATTGAGTTTGATGAGAATAAGGCCAATAATGCAATAGGGCCAGAATGGTATTTTGATATTATGCTTTCACAATCTATGAATTATGTGCCAGTGATTGCGGGTACAGACACTAACAATTTTGCAGGTACATGATGAGACGAAAAATGTTACGTTTTTAGGGGTCAGTTTGAGTCCTAATTCGTATATTATTGGATCGGATTTCACCCAAAGTCGTTTCTTTTCTCATTTTAGGTACTTTTGAGGAGAAAATCACAAAAGAAGCATTTTCGGGCGTTTTCGGAGTGAAAAAGTGCGGAAAACAACAAAATCTCAAAAGACCCAAAAGTGCACAGAAGGTGACGGCATCACAAGCTCCAACGTGACGACGTCAGGAAGAAATGAAGTGAAGAATTGGAAGTTACTCATGACGGGCCAGAGAGTTTTTAGCCTATTTTGGTGACGGCGTCAGGGAAGGCCGTCAGATCTGGAACAAGGCGGCGTGACGACGTCAAGAAGGCCATCACAAAACCCTAATCGTCGGCGTGACGGCGTCACACCTTGGGCTGACGCCGTCAGCCCGTATTATCTATATATATAGGACGATTTTTATTGTTTTAAAAGAGGAACTTGGTGGAGAACTTAAGGGTTAAACCCTAGCTCGTGTATCACAGACCTTAGAGGGTACTTTTACCCCTCTAACTTGCATGTTTAATCTAAGATAAGTCTTCATTCAATCCATACAATATGTCTATGTGTTGTATGATTTATGTTTGTGCTTTTCTTTCCTTTAACATGCTAGGCTAAATTAACTTGTGTTTGCTTAGATCTAATGAAACCTAACTATTGATTATCATGTGATGTGTATGTTGTGATTGTGATTTGGATGAATGTTTCATCTACGTTAGACTTAAGAAAACTGGCTAACCTCCTATACGGTAACAAGCTTGAACGTCTTAGGAAACGTGAATCGTATGTGCGTTAATCGATTTTAAGGTAGTATTTCATGCGTAGGTTGCTATCGGTGAGCTTATGATAGGATACTTGACGTATCGTCATAGAGTGAGGTAGGAGCTTATAGAGTTAGGGAATTGAACGCACTCCCTACGACTTGTTAGGAATACACCCGTCATCCACGCAAACTCAACATACTAATTACATGGTAAAAGATAGTTAGGGAGTAATGAAATCTAAGTAAACACTACTTTCCCCACCATTGTTTTCTCAAAACTTTAATTTAAATTGCATAAGTAGATAACTTGGGTTAGTTGACTAGCAACTAATTCCGCCCACTCCTTCAAAACCGAGATTTTACTGCTTTCATAAAAACATAAAAATACAAAAATAATCATCCTCCACCCTTAGACCTTAATTAGAGTAGTCTTTAACCTAACGAACACTATTCCCTGTGAGAGAACGATCAATCCCCTGGTACTTGCCACTACACTATACTACATTGGTCAGGTACACTGCCTGGTGGGGATTGTAAGCCTCTTGAGATCCCTTAAGAGGTAAAACAAAGTGCGTAAACAATCCCACGCGCATCAAGTTTTTGGCGCCGCTGCCCGGGAATAGTTATTGTTTAGGTTAATTTTTATTTTTAATTAGGTCTACTCACTAGACTCCTTTCTAGTGAGATTTTATTTTATTTTTCTAGGATCTCTTTAGTCTATCTTATTCTTTGTGCCTTTGTTCGTAATACTTCTTCATGAGTAATATTGATCGTTTGATCCCTGTTATTCGTGTTTTCCGCCGTAGGAATTTTCAGTTACCCTACCTGCCCCCTATTGTTGAAAACGAAAACCCATCAAACCTATCACCCAATCTTCACTTTGACAACCATTCTGATATGGACGAATCTGACCATGACACCGACCACGAAAATGGCCCTTTTTACTATTCGTTGGATTCCGATGAAGACCTAGGGAATGGGGAAGTAGTAGATGACCCTGAAGGGGATGAAAGAGCTAACCCTCTAAACTATATTGACCCTTGAACAAAGATTGAGAAAGATAGTTTGTTTAACATGCAATTCCCTTGCAAAATTGGATTTACAAGCTTTGACGCTTACCTTAATTCATCTTTGCCAATGAACATCATTTCGCGTGCTGAATACAATAAAATCATGGCAAATTAGTTAGAGTATCAAGGAGATAATATTATTGCTAGGGCTAAGACTTTGCATGTGTTTGTGGGGAGCTTTACCTATCAAACGGACTTTATGGTTATGAAGATCTAAGAGAGTTTATTGATAGTAACCTTACCCAAGTTGTGTTTGGGAAGCCATTCAAAATATTAACCAACTTAGATGAGAAACTAGTGGAAGGGTTAATTACCTTCTCAGATGGGGATGAGGATTTTGTTTATCAAATGCCCCGCGCACACCCTAGGTATAAAATGTTTTCTATTGAGAAGTGCAATAGGTTTCCCCCCTGTGATATATTGAGTGAGAACGATATTAGAAAAGGACTTAAGTACCCCCATGAGAAGAATAATAGGTACTTCCGCGGATGCTTAGAGCTTAATGATGATTATAAGAAGGATGAGGCGACCATTAGATGGCTCACGCTTGGGTACGTGAGTATAAGCGACACTAGATGAAGCAAGGCCTCGAGTCTAGCTACAAGACTCTTTAATAAAGAAAAGCGCTTCGTGGGAATGTTATCCATTTTACGATGTCTAAACGTGATGAACGATAACATTGATCTTAAACGTAAAAGTCATTTTAGTAATATTAAATAATATTGAATCATTAAAGTTAATATTAAAGTTTATTTGGTTACAAATAATTGCATTCAAATAAACATGTATAACACATTAACAAAAATATATTTATTCAACGGTTATTAGCGCTTAATCACATTAATTAATTTTTACACATAGATGTTTAGCAAATGTTTCACACTCTAGGAACAAAAACAATATATTGTATACAATAAGGAGTAATGCCAATAATATAATCGATACTTGTACAATTATTTGAATATTTAGTTTAAAATCTTCATGCATGTTATACGCGAGTTTCGGTTCGGTTTAACCGCGGACTTATCTAAATATAAAAAATCCATACCGATCCACGCATAAGCGGGTTTTTTCGGTTTCGGTTTTTTTCGCGTTTTGGTTTTTCGGTTTCGGTATTTTCGGTTTCGGATTTGAGCGGTTCGCTGGTTTGTCGGATTTTCGGTTTTTTTGAACACCCCTACCACAACCCTTTAACCCGTTTAACCTATTTAACTCGTGTAATTGTGCCAAACTTTTGTATCAAAAAAGGGTTGACTGGGTCAACCCAAAACCTGTTTTAAACCTTTTCAACACGTTTAACCTTTTCAACCCGTGAATTTCAAAAAGATCCCGCCCATCTTTATTAAATGGTTATAATTTGAATATTATTTTTAAAATATTCAATGTAATATTATTATAAAATTCAATGAAACCAACTAACCGAAAACCCGGATAGTATCACTTGGGTCATATGGACCGGTGATATTGCCCTGTTGTCGTCCTGTATGAACCTTAATGACGAATCTTTGATATGAACCTTTTGGATATGAACCTTTTATATGACACCGCATTATGATATGATATCTGGACCTATAGTTTGAATACACCGAGCCATTTCACTTATCATGGGGGGGGATTTTCATGTCCATGTCATTGATGCCACCAATGGCATATATGACATCTAGTGTGGCTTGGAGTGATGTCCACACCATCCCTCTATCTATGTTACATGGTTATGAAGGCTCAAGTATATGTTTGGCCATATGTTATCTACAGGGGAGGGGCGGTGTATTTGGATGATCCTATATCTGTTTACTCACAGTTAGTGGATTATTGTTTATATGATATGGATATGTTATGTTTCTAGGCTCGTGCTGATTACTGTCCTCATCTCTCACTTTATCTTTTCGGGTCAACTGGATGCGGATACGCTTTAACAAACGTAGACCACTTAGGATAAACCCGTCTGTAAGATAATAGCCACGTTTTGTAAACGCGCCGCGTAAAATAAATGAACTATCTGGAGCGCTCCATTTTGCCAGTAAGGATACAACGGAGACTGATTTTTCTAAAACAATAAAAAAGAATATAATTATTTTTTCTAAAAATTTATTTTACTGATAAAAATTTAAGAAACCATTAATTTTGATTCCCTATAGTTATTATTTCATAAACTTTACGTTTTAACCAAATCGAATCCCGAATCCAAATCAACACTCACCAACCAAACGGGCATCTTAGTCATAACCCGAGCACCGGACGGGTAAATACTCTAGTTCTTTTTTAGTTTCAAATACAATAAAAATACTATTACTATATATACTATATTATATATATATATATATATATATTAAATATATATAATAATTATATATATATTATATATACACACAATAACATAATACCTTTTCATATACTTTATACTACGGTAGTATTAATTAATTTTAATTATACATCAATTATATCAATAATATAATACATTTCATAACTATCATACTACTATTAATTAATTTAATTATAACAAATCTATACTCTAAAAGTTGGGAAAACTTACCACCACGGTTCACATGATTATTCACATAAACCGCTTAAAATTTTTGGGAAAAATTCAGATTAATAAATCTCTCTCT
>LBNU01006675.1:2248-45907 GCA_014162995.1 Artemisia annua | reverse complement strand
AATGAATGATATGACTCTGAAACGCTTGATGTGAACATTTGAGGAAGAATGGTGATATTCGGATCATGTTCATTGTCCCGTCTTCAAGGGGAAGGATTGTTTCGTTTTATAAATTGGTTAGTCCAACCAATAATGACGGATTAGGTTGATCTATATGCATATACCAGTGGTAACCATAAGATAAACTACATTGAGGCACATTCTAATAACATGTTCAAGCCCTTGAATGCTTATTAATTACCTCCAGATTTAACATAACTTATCTAGTTATTTGGACTTGTGTAAATACTAAATGGTGTTAGAAACACCTAGCTTAATGGTGTTACAAACGCCTAGTACCTTTCATTTAAATTTTAAATAAAGTGGTCAGCCATATGTACAAAAACGGGGAATTAGGCTACCACGCGTTGCGACAGATCTAATTTAAGTTTGCTATTTGTTCTATATTATATTTTGTTTGTTTGATGAAAGATTATGCTTTCACGTGTTGTCAAATTGTAACGTGTTTACATACAAATTGTAATATGTGGTTTTTATCACCTCAACTAATTTAAGTGGGTAGGAAATGGCGGAGAGAGTTGGGTTAGCAATTCATTCACTATATTTATAAAACTATATTTATTATATGAGCATTGATGTCATGCTTAAACTTTCTTGCCTGCTCCTTGGTTCTTGTTCGATTTCTAGGAGGTCGATATGGTGGAAGATAAGGTGGAAAGGGAGAAACATCCCTTGATCTATCAGATGATGAGTCTGAAGATGAGGAATCAGAGGAGATGATGATGGAATGTTGTTGAGAGTTCATGATTGTGATTGATTTTGTAATTAGGGTCTTGATTTTTGATTGAAGAGTTAATCAAATCGTTGATTTGTGTGATTTGGGATCTCCTTATTTATAGAAACAAATCTTAGATTGAGGAGTTAATTGGTAACCGGTGGAGGAGATTATGTGAGCATTTATTAACAAATTTGACTTTCCTTTTGTTAAAGTCAACGTTGAAGACTACTGCTGGGTTTGTTGCTGCTTAAGTCTACTGCTAAGTCTACTGCTAGGCTTACACCTCTACTGCTGGTAAAATTGCTGTCTATACTGCTGGACTCTGCTACTATTTCTCAAAGAGAGAGGGCTAAATTGTAAATTCGCTGCAAATGGGCTATAACTGCTTGATTGAAACTTCCAATCAGTTTATATGTGATCTGAATTGTTATTCCCACAAACCCTAACACATTCTTCGTCATCAACAACAAAAATCCCAAAATCTCACGAACCCTAATGGAGTGGACACGCACGTGGGCTGATAATCACAACCAAGTTGCTCTCTTGGATGAATCATTGATGCCTAAAGAATTCACAGACATGGCTAAGTTTATTAATGCTACTTCTCTATGGTATGCATTAACTGTGAATCCTACTATATACTCTTCCTACATCAAACAGTTTTGGAATAATGCTAGTTTCAAAACTAAAAATGGGGAAACGCAAATTAAGTCCAAAGTGGATGGTCAAAAAGTACTTGTCACCGAGTCATCTATAAGAGAAGTTCTTCTCTTTGATGATGACACAGAGACAAAGTATCTTACAAATAATGAGATTTTTAGTGGACTTGCTGAATTGGGATATGAGAAGAATCATACAAATTTAAAATTTCAAAAGGGACTCTTCTCTCCCCCATATAAATTTTTACTACATACTCTTCTACATTGTTTAAGTCCAAAAACTTCTGGGTGGAATGAATTTAGTACAGTCTTAGCATCTGCTATGATCTGTCTATGCAAAAGAAACCCCTTTAATTTTTCAAACATGATTTTAGAAGGTATGGCCAAAAGTATTAAGGAGAAAAGAACATCTTGGCTTTATCCAAGATTTGTTCAACTTTTTGTGGAAAAACAAATTGAGCCTAAAAGAACACACAAAAGTACCTATGAAGCAACAAGATTAGAACCAATCATGTTTACATTTTTGGTTAAAATTAATAAAGGTTTTTCAGGCAAAATTACACCACTTTTACCTTCTATGGTGGAACAATTGCAACAGGCTCAGGGTGAAGGATCAGGCACACAAACTGACTCCCAACACACACCCACTTTTGAAAATCAAATCCCCACCCTTGAAAAGACCCAAACACCTAGGGAAACTTCAAAGAACACTGAGTTACCTCAGACCAGTGTTAGGATGGAAACAACATCAAATGAGGCTGTCATTGGTGATGTAGATGACATGATGGTGAGGGCTGCCCCTACTGCTACTAGCTTAGATGCAGAGCAGGACAGAGGTAACATAAATAAGACCCAACCCATGGCAACATCTAATGTGGAAGGTTCACTTGAACTTAACACAGGTGATGGACTCCCTAGCCAACTGGAAAATATAGGGGGCTCAGATGATCAACTATGGCTTGATACTGAGTTTGTGTCCCATGATTCACCTCTCGGACCAGGTAACACAGGTCGAAGTGATGAGGACAGAGTTGCTACAAATGAATTGATGGAACCAATACCTGTACCTAATGTCACTTCCAATGATCCACCTCTCGGACCAGGTAACACAGGTCGAAGTGGTGAGGATATCATTGAACAAGTTAAAGAATTGACGGCTCTCTGTACAAAATTGTCAAATCAGTGCACTAATCTTGGATCTCAAGTTCAAGAATTGCAGATTCTTACCACTTCCCAAGCAAAGGAGATTCATAGTTTGAAGCTACAAGTTAAATGTATGGTTGGGACGAAAAAGGCAAGAGTAACTTCTTATAGGAGATTCAAGAGAAGAGTCACTTCTACACATTCTGCTGCTAGTTTGGGAGAGGATGCTTCCAAACAGGGGAGGAATGTGTCTATAGCTGGTTCAGGGGAGGCTGAAGCTGATTTGGTTGGAAATTCTAGGTTGGAAGAGGTTGTAAGAGACATGGGTGCTGGCATAACTTCTGGGGAGGCTATGTTTTTGGATGAGAATGAAGAGGCTGGTGATTATGTGGTTGTTGACCAGGAAGACAATGTAGTGGTGATGGAAGAGGCTGCACAAGTGAGTATGGTGGAGAATGTGGAAAATCTGATCAACTCTGAGAATGTGGAAAATCTGATCAACTCTGCTGCTGTGGATGTTGAGACAACTGATGTGGATAACTCTGCTGCTGGTGACAAAGTTGCAGATGACCCTACTGCTAGTGAAAAGATCTCTACTGCTGGTGAATCTGAGCCTACTGCTAGTCAGACTACTACTGGATCTGGTGAGAACTATGCTGCCTCAGCCTTGATTATGCTTCAAGACATTCAAAAAGTAGCAGATCAATCTCAACCACAACCTTCAATCACATCACAATCAACTACTCAAACTCAAGCCATTCATGTTTCAAAATTACCTACAAAAGGAGTAACAATTAAAGAGCCTACTGCTGCTCATAAAAAGGCTAAAGTTGTTGCTGCTAGTGCTGATAAAGGTAAGGGTATCTTGATTGAACAACCTCAATTGGACTCTAGTGATGATGAAGTGGATCTTGGTCAGTTTCCTAAAGAATGGTGGCCAAAGGATCAGTTGGAAGCTTATGACAGGGAGTTTGCCATGAAGGAATTCATGACAGATGGTCAAGATCTCAATGAACAGGAGCAAGCTTTAAAGGCATGGAATGCTGAACAGGCAAGGTTAGCTCAAGAAAAAGAAGTTCTTGAGGTTTTGGAATCAAGAAGGAAAGAAAAAGGTGAAGATGAACCTACTGTCAAGGCTGCTAATTTGGATTATGAGCCTTCACAACAAGAAATTGATTATATGATCAAGCATAATCCTGAGGTGGGTAAGAAAGCTATTGAGTTAGTTGCTGATGCTACATTGACCAATGAACAAAGAACTGCACAACTCTTTGACTTTGTGAAGATGAAGAATGATCAAGCATTTGATTATCTTGCCAGCTCAATTAAGAAGAAGCAAAAGAAGAAGACTAGGAGACCTACTGAAGCACAGATTATTGCACAAATGAAGCAATATTTGTGTAATCAAGGTAGCTGGAAGATGAATCAGTTCAAAGGAAGATCATATGATGAGATCAAACTTCATTATTATACTACTTTTAGAAGAAATAGTTTGTTTGCTGCAAGAGATTCAGAAAAGGAAGCTGAATGGATCAAGAACCATGAGGAACACATGAAGTCTTGCAGAGACAAAGTGAAGAAGAGGAAAAGAGCTGAAGAAGATCAACCTGTGAAGGTTAATCAGGGTAAAACAAAGATCATCTTGCTAGACAGTGATTTTTACCCTGATCTATTACAAGTCAGACATCCTATTGTTGATTGGGAGATTCACACTGAAGATGATTTGAAATCAACAAGCTGGAAGATAACAAGATTAGGTGGTGAGACTTCATCATCTATTTCATTTGCTGAGCTTGTGAGGAGTTTTGATAGGGAAGATCTTGATGCTCTTTGGAAGATGGTACAAGACAGAAATATGAAAGGACTTTTGGTTGATATTAAAGCTCAAGAGTTATGGGTTTATTTGCAGAGAATGTATGAACCAGAGTCTGATAAGAAGTATTGGAATTTCTCAGCACAGGATCTTGGTATGACATGGACATATTATGATACATGTGAAGTGCATCATGTAGTCACAAAGAAAGGGATTGATGCATTCATGTTTGCTGAGAAAGAATATCCTCTTAGAGCTGGTACACTTAGTACTATGTTATCTTCAGGGTTGAGAGTTTATGCAGAATCTGAGAAGGTGAATGAGTTGATTCAGAAGATTCAGAAGCAGTGTGTAAAAGCTATTCAGGCATTGAAAGTCAAAACCTAAGGGTTTGGAAGCATCCTCCTGGTGATTGTGTAAACTTTAAAGAAACTTGAGTGTTCTCAGGAGAATATCAAGTTTAGGGGAGGATTGTTGGGTTTTGAGGAGCATTAATTGAGAAATTGACTAAGTGTCAAACTACTGCTGAAGCCTACTGCTAGTATTATAAGACTGCTGCTGGATGACTCTACTGCTGGTGCATTATGACTCTACTGTTAAGCTTAATCAACCTACTGCTGAGGAGATAAGGTCTTGTACACGGTTTTGTATGTTTAGAAAGGATATTGTGTATATGTTATTTATTTAGAATGATTGTATTCGTGTATGTCAAGATATGTAAACCTTGTAGGGCTCCTTAGTCTATAAAAGGGGTTTCTAGGGTAGAAGTAGACATACGTTTTTGTTAATTCACTTCAAGGTTGTAAACCCTAGCATTGTTGAATGCTCGTATATTTATATATTGAAGTGCTGTTGGTGAAAACTTTTTCTTCTCAAGTTAAACTTAATTTTCCGCATTACAGTTTAATATAGCTTTATACAAGTCAGCTTCTATAGAATCGTTTGCTCAACTGGGATCAACAGTCTTTTTCATGTTATGTTTTACAAATTTTATTTATATAGTGGTTTTAGTGATTTAAGCTTATTTTAGCTTATTTGTTTATTACTGCTTATTCTTCCATTGTACACCCAAGTTTTTTTTATTTTTTATAAATTAAGTTATGTTTTAATAATACGTTTGCGAATAAGCGTTCTAAATAATTAATGTTTTATGACTTATGTATCAAGTGTCCTATTATGGTGTATTGTAGTAAAACCATAATGAATATGCATCCTTTAAGGGTCCTATTAAGTTTTGTTATAATAAAACTTTTGCGAATAAACGTTCTAAAATACTGATATTTTATGACTCAAAAATAAAATGTCCTATTATGATGTATGATACTAAAGCCATTATGCATAAGCGTCCTATAAAGGTTAACATTATAATACCCACGTCTTAAGGGTCCTATTAAGTTTTGTTATAATAAAACTTTTGCAAATAATCGTTTTAAAAAAATGATGTTATATGACTCAAAAATGAAATGTCCTATTATGGTGTACGATAATAAAACCATTGTACATAAGCGTCCTATAAAGGTTAACGTTATAATACCCACGTGTCAAAGGTCCTATTAAATTTTGCTATAATAAAACTTTTGTCATAAAGCGTTTTAACTAACTGATGTCTTATGACTCAAAACTCAAGTGTCATATTATGGTGTATTATAATAAAACCATAATGAATAAACGTCCTATAAAGGTTAAAGTTATAAGACCCAAGTGTCAAGGGTCTTATTAGGTTATGTCATAATAGGACATCTAGTGATCAAGTGTTGTATTACACTATCACATAATGGGACACCAACAACCAAATGTCTTATAAAGTAATTTATTATGATCCATATTTTAAGTGTCCTATTAAGTTATATGATAATAGGACCCCAAATCATCGACCATCCTATTATATAACTTTTTAGGACATCGCCTAAGTAGCAAATATTTAAAAAGGACCCTAAACGCTCATATGTCCTATTAAACAGTTTTTTAGGACTCCATTATCATACCGTCCCACACAAAGGGTCCTAAAAAGCCACTTTTGTTGTAGTGACCGTCGCTATGCGCGGGTATCCGAATAGTATATTATAAAGAGTTTATGTTGTGGACCCCAGCTACGTGTACAATTATTCAAGTTGTGAAGTTGAATTCCCTCACCAGTTCACTATTACCTCCGCTTCCTAAATTTTTACCTCTCCAGCTATTCTGCCGGAAATTGCAGCTTGTGACCCGATAATCTTTATCATTGTTCTTTATTATTATTAGTTAAAGTTAGAGGACTAAAAGTGTTACTTAGAAACTTTATAACCGTATGTCTGTTAATTCGGTTTGGACAAAAGGAAGGGTTGCAACGTTTCAGAAGGCAACGTTCCAAAACTTATATAAACATATACTTGTAAACGTTTAAAAGGTTAATGAAACAATTAGGTTTTACTTATTCATATTTTGCAACTTAAATATATCGATCAAGAAAGAGTTTGGGACAACAATTGGCATCAAGAGCAAGGAGTTACACACGAAACGATTTTGTTTTCTGCATAACACAAAACACAACGAGAAGCCAAAAAAAAGACGCAGGAAAAAGGAAGAACACATCGTTCTATTCTTTAGCGAGGAACAAGTTTTGTTTTTCTTTATCTTCCAAGGAAAACAAACAACGATTTGAATAAGGAAACGCGTAGAAAAGATAGTGCACAATCTAATTTACGTAGGGGTTGCAAACGTTTTTTTAACATCAAACGATATTGGTGTCGTGGAAGAAAGTNGAAAACAAACAACGATTTGAATAAGGAAACACGTAGAAAAGATAGTGCACAATCTAGTTTTACGTAGGGGTTGCAAACGTTTAACATCAAACGTTATTGGTGTCGTGGAAGAAGGAGACTTTGTGTAGTAAAGAAAAATGAACCGGTTTGGAGGAAAAGAACACAAAGCAAGGAGCGTTGTTGTGGAAAGAAAAACGTATACGTAGAAGGAACGAGAAGTATTCAAGGAAAGCGTGTGGAGATTGTGTCGATTTTAACACAAAGAACAACAACAACGAAGCGCAAAACAGAAAGCCAGAAGTTTGGTTTGTTTTTCGCTGCAAATAAGAAATCAAAAACGAAGTGACTGTTTTGATTCAAGGGATTACCAAGGCGTGGTAACAAAGGTTTGTGTGAAGGGAACTTAGAGATTTCAACGTGACCGAAATCAAGGACAACACACAAAGGGCAACGTGTAGTGTGGTACTAGTTTTGTTTTGCTTGTGTCGAATACAAAACAATTCGACAACAACAACAAAAAAAGAAAGCCGAAGGTTTTTTTGTGATTCAAGAAAGAACTTGAACGAGACAAGAAGGCAGTGGTACGTTTTGTTTTAGATTCGTTAGCAAAAAGGAGGAACAAAATTTCGACAAGGAAAAGTAGAAGAAGCATGGTGTTGTGTTTGATCCAAATCAAAAAAAAAACAACAACGACAACAACAAGTAAAACTTGAAGTCGAATTGGTGAAAAAAAAAAGGAACGAGTCAATAAAAAAAACAAAGTGGGAATAAGAACAAACGTTGGTGAACGGTTTTACTAATGAGGCAATCTAATACAACCTGTATTCACAACGAAAAACGAGATCACAAGAAATTCAGGAAAAGTGTACAAGCTTATTAAAGCTCTATATGGATTAAGACAAGCACCGAGAGCTTGGAATGTGAAGCTTGATCAAATACTAAAGTCTTTAGACTTTAAGAAATGTAATCTCGAACAAGCGGTTTATACAAAGAGAAACAAGAATTCTACAATTATAGTTGGAGTTTATGTAGATGATTTGATAATTACAAGCACTCCAAAGAAGGAAGTAGAATTATTCAAATCCCAGATGGAAGAAAAGTTTGAAATGAGCGACTTAGGATTGTTAGCTTATTACCTTGGGATAGAAGTTACGCAGACAGGAGGAGAGATTACAATCAAGCAATCAGGTTATATTAACAAGATCTTGAAGGAAATAAATATGATGGATAGTAATGATACGAAGATACCAATGGATCCCGGTACTAAGTTGGTCAAGGCGGAAGATGGTAACTCAGTTGACGCAACTTATTACAGAAGCTTAATTGGAAGTCTCAGGTATTTACTACATACAAGACCAGATCTTAGTTATTCAGTCGGACTACTCAGCAGATGGATGCAAGACCCAAAGGAACATCACCTGAAGGCAGTAAAGCAAGTAATCCGATATATCAAAGGAACAAAGGAGCATGGCATAATTTACAAGAAAGAAGGCGGATGCAAGATTACAGGTTACAGCGACAGTAGTTATGGAATCAACATTGATCAAGGATAAGGAACTACTGGCATAGTATTTTATTTTGGAGAGTATTTTATTTTGGAGAGTCACCCATTACTTGGAGTACTCAGAAACAACCGACAGTGGCGCTATCATCATGTGAATCAGAATTTATGGCGGCTACTGCAACAGCATGTCAAGCCTTATGGTTGAAAAGATTACTTAGTGAATTAACTGGAAATGAAGAAAAGAAGATTACGTTGAAGGTAGATAACGTTTCAGCAATAGCACTAGTCAAGAACCCAGTTTTTCATGGAAGAAGTAAACATATCGACATTCGATATCATTTCATTCGAGAATGCGTAGAGAATGGACACATCAATGTAGAACATGTCAGCAGAGAACTACAAAGAGCAGATATACTAACGAAGGCTCTACCAAGATTGAAGTTCATGACAATGCGACAAATGCTCGGAGTTCAAGATTTAGCAAGAAGCAACGATCAAGATTAAGGAGAAGAATGTGACCCGATAATCTTTATCATTGTTCTTTATTATTATTAGTTAAAGTTAGAGGACTAAAAGTGTTACTTAGAAACTTTATAACCGAATGTCTGTTAATTCGGTTTGGACAAAAGGAAGGGTTGCAACGTTTCAGAAGGCAACGTTCCAGAACTTATATAAACATATACTTGTAAACGTTTAAAAGGTTAATGAAACAATTAGGTTTTACTTATTCATATTTTGCAACTTAAATATATCGATCAAGAAAGAGTTTGGGACAACACAGCTCACCACCGTCCCAACTCTGCTTTGATGGACCTTGACCAACGGCACAATAGCTTCACAACCATGGTTGAAGCACCGCCACCACCATCGATTATATCTGCAAGTATCACTCTTTAATTGAGATGAGTTCGGTTGTAATTTTAGGTGGATATTCGAGTACAATTTTGTGGTTTTTACATGTTGATGTGATAGGGTAGAGATGTTGGTCGCTAGAGTCAAGAGTGGAGGTAAAGGAGGTGATGAATGGCTAAGGGTGGTGATTGGTGCACAAGAGTGGTGATAGGTTGTCAAAAGTGGCCGCCGATCGAGGATGGAGTTACGTGGTGATATGCTGTTTATCAATCTGATTGAGCTATAAATTAGTAAGTGACTCCGCCTATAGTTATAGATGATATCTGACGACCTTTCGACTTTAACGGACAAGAGACTAGTAGGATGTCGACATCAGGAAGGAAGAAAGTAAGGGCACTTGCCAGCACCAAGATGACATCTGAATGATGTGAGACAATTTAAGATATCCTTCATGAGGTTTGACATGCCGGGACCAAGATGACATCTGAATGATGTGAGACAATTTAAGATATCCTTCATGAGGTTTGACATGCCGGCCACGCGATTTATTAAGGCCCATGAGTTGGTTGACTTCCACTAAGCATGAAGTTATGAGGCGTTTATTAACGGCCATGTAAGTCTATATACAATAATAGTGTCCTAGGTGAAACCTAGTGTTTTACACATGGGAGTTAAAGGTGCAAGAAGTGCTCAACTAGGGATCTGATCATCTGAATGAAGTGAGACAATTTAAGATTGCCGCTTGAGCTTTGACAAGCCGGCCAGGCGATTTATTAAGGCCCATGAGTTGGTTGACTTCTGCTAAGCATGAAGTTATGAGGCGGGGACTATTTTTATTAACGGCCATGATACAATAATGGTGTCCTAGGTGAAACCTAGTGTTTTACACATGGGAGTCAAAAGTGCAAGAAGTGCTCAACTAGGGATCTGATCACCTGAATGAAGTGAGACAATTTAAGATAGCCTTCTTGAGGTTTGACAAGCCGGCCAGGCGATTTATTAAGGCCCATGAGTTGGTTGACTTTAGCTAAGCATGAAGTTATAAGGCGGGGGTCTTTTTTATTAACACGACCATGTAAGTCTATATACAATAATAGTGTCATAACTATGACCTCAAAAATAATATTTGAATCAAACTTTGTGGTACCTTAACAAAATCTTTTGGGTGGTTTTTAACCCGTTTGTGACTAAGAAGTGGGTGTAGCTGTGTAGGCAGTATTACAAGGAAAAATAATACCAAAAATGTGATGTTTGATACTTTTGGAGTTGTACTATTGGATCCTAAAAATCTGAGATTACCAATACAAAAAATGAAATGAACTGAGAAAGGTGATAAACAACAGATTTAAATGGCTAGCTTCCACATGAGTCTTGATCATGGGAGAAGTTGGCCGGGATAATTGTGCAACAGCCTTGCAGGAATGAGTATGCAAAATTGATTTATGTTTTTGATAGGATGACTGAGAAATTAGTGTTTTGATTAGAATGTAACGGGAAGTTTCTTTGATATATATATATTCGACTACTGTTTTATTTTTATCTTGGTGTATGTAATATAGCTCTGACGTTTTCCCGTGCTTGCTCTTAAGAAAGGTAATATAAATTTGGTAGCTCGGATTTACTAGTTATGTTCAACCAACGTTATGTTATTATAACATTGCAGGCTAAAACTTGATATGTTACATCAAATAGAATCTCTCACGTTTCATTTTTGAGTACCTCATGATATGTTTCCTTTGAAAGATCTACTTCAATGTACAATTATAACAAAATCCAAGCATATTAGCAACAACATTGTGTATTTTATGGATATTATTATAAATGATCACATGGTGATATATATGTGCATTTGGGTTTTTCTTTTTCATTCATTTTCATTTTTGTATGTCTAATTCTCAAATATATGATAGTACAACTAATGCATTGAATTCACATACCAAACAGTTAACATCCATCCATGTTTTTAAGCATATTTTTAAAAACAGTCACAAGTACTAGATTATGTCTTTAGAGCTTGTTCTTGAGCTTTCGTTTTTGCCGACCCAGCAAACATAGAAAAAAAGGTCTTAAAGCATAAATTTAGATCATGCATATATACCATGAATGAGCAAAGAAAAATAATTTAGATCATGCATATACCATGAATGAGCAAAGAAGAATGGTCAGCCACATTCAGAGACACTAGGCTACTCTTTTGGTTGTGCTAGTGCGAAGATGATGGAGCAAAGTATAATCTTAACATTTTATAGGGGTTGCGCATAGAGCTTTCGTTCTTTGTCATTGGTACCCCCCTATACAAGAAGTAACTCATATAAAGTTTGCGTCTAGGGGCTAGTGAATTTTGCATATAAAGAGGTTGCATCTAGGCCATTTAGTACTTTGTGAATGGTAATTCATCTTTATAGAAATCACGGACTCAAATGCCGTCGGATGTCTTCAAAAAAAATAATAAAAAATAAAATAAAATAAAATAAATGAAGTTTAGTAAGGATATGCATGAAAGGGTAGAGCTAAAAATAAAGAGACAAATATTCGTAAAAAACATAAAAATGATTTATAAAACTAAAAATTCTTTAAAAATTTCTTAAAAGTTCCACAAGATAGGAGACGTTGGTGAATGAATAAAGTGTGAAGAAAGTTTTTCTAAAAATGTATAGTTTTGTTGAAAGAAACTGTGAAAAGAAAGTGTACCCATTTAAATATTGTAAATAGAGATTTTTTGCATCAAAAATTCGTTTATGCATACAACTTCTTTTTAGTATCTGCATCAAAATTTAATTGTGAATAACATATAAAAACCTAAAAAAGTATGCATTAAAAATTTCGTTTTTTGCGAATTAAAAGAAAGGCATAAAACATCAAAAGTGCAACGTGGTACAAATTTCTTCGCAACTTTTTTACTTACCAATATCCTCTATCTTGGATAAAAAAAATCACAAGTTTTCAAAAAGTTTTTCTTTTCGAGCCTTTGTAAACTTCTCACATTTATTTTGTCTAAACAAATCAAATTGAATTTTCCCCCTAAGACTATGGGCTCAATGAATATGTAATGACTAAGAACAGTAAAGTATAATATCACCAAGACCTGAAATTATTATGGCGATCTTCTACCTGAATACGCACATTATCAACCTCTATATATACCTATCATTTCTCTATCGCGATTATAAATCAATATTTGTATCGATCTCTCTCTTGAAGATCAACATGGGGATAAAGGGTAATAGTTTCTCAGTGAAGGTGGTAGAGAATGTAGTCGTGCATGCAAATGACCCATGGAATGATCATTGGTTACCCTTTACAAACCTTGATTTGCTTGTACCACCTCTTGATGTTGGTTCTGTGTTTTGCTACAAGAAACCTTCCCAAATTACTTTTCCCACTTTGGTAAACACACTCAAAGCTTCCTTATCTCGAGCTCTCTCACTTTACTACCCCCTTGCTGGTGAGATTCTATGGAATGCAGAGGCTGGAGAGAATCAATTTCATTGCAATAACCGAGGTGTGGACTTTGTCGAAGCCACTGCAGACGTGCAACTCAAGGATCTAAATTTGTATAATCCAGATGAGAGCATTGAGGGTAAACTAATGCCCAAGAAGCTACACGGGTTGCTTGCTGTCCAGGTAAACACTAAGTTCAATAACCCGTACTGCCGTACGTCATCACCCTTCACATATCCAAAATCAATATATAATGAATCATGTCTTCAAAAACAATGTAGCTATATTTTGATGTTTAGTTTGTTGCTTGGTGGGTGGTTTTGTTTTCAAGTTATATTCCGTATCGTTGAGTGTTTAAATGTAAGTGTCTTAATGCATCAACTATATAAGTTAAACTTTGTTAAATATGTTTATAAGTTAGTCATGTCATATCACTAACTCATAAAACGTACTTTTGGTTGCATAAAATCTCTTTTTGATCTATAATAACTACTTGTATAAATTATGCACATAACATTTACCCTATATGCATTATATTCTTGTACATTGTATCAGTCTTTGGTATTATTTTGTTCTTGTGGTGTTTGGGTGATTTTGGTTTTATTTGACGCGTAGTTAAACTCCGGGTGTGTGATTGTATAGTGTCATTGTTATAGACCGATTTGAGATAGTTAATCTCCCAAGAAGTAGATAAGGAAATTGAGATAATAAGGGCCTTTTGAGCGGGTAAGACTCCAAACAATAAAGAGAGAAATTAAAACTAGAGTTTAATCAATTTTCTTCTTCATTTCAAAAGGAAGTTACAGTTATTTATAATGGAAATAAACTACTGCTACTAAAGCTATCCCACTAACCTAAACTTACTCCTAAAGAATAGAAAACATGACCTTGATCTGTTAAATTAAAGTGTCTGTCTGAATATATGCTGTCTGTTTGTAGACGAATAAATGGTTGTTTGTTTTGTGTGCTGTATAAAGTGTCTGAATTAAAAAAATTATTGTTATATCCTTTTAATTAAAATAGGTGTTGAATTAGAGGTTAAGAAGTGGGAGGGTAAATATGTAAAAGTAGAATAAAAGTGATGACTTAATATGGAGACCCTCACTTCCATGGCTTTTCTAGAAAGTCATCCTTTTAAATTAAGCACCAAACAAACACTCAATTAATGACTTAATAAATTTACCTATTTATGAATTAAGACTCTTTAAGTCATTATCAAACACTACCTAACACTACTTAGACATAACTTATTTATTCTTAGAAGAATAGAAAACATGTTGTAGACTGATTCTTCCCAACCATTTCATGCGTGTACCAATCTTCTAATTTAGATCATAAAGGGTTGGACTGGTATCAGTCATCATATCTTTTCCTTTCCGGCATATCGCTAGTTTTTATTGTACATTATCCTTTCCGTTATACATGTGTTTAAGAACAAAGAATATTCTTGTGTACAATAGTTTTGCTGTTCACCCTCACCATCTTAAATAAACTGTCGTATGATATTATTTCATGCTCTTCCCAGTTTCATTGTAGACTCTTCCATGCTCATAACATTTAAAAGGATCGGCACTAGCTAATACTTACATATAGTCATGTAGACGTTTTATAGGTACAAGTTCANGCATCTAATAGTTTTTACTTCATATGCACTTAACCTTGAAACCAACGTTAGGAAGCTTGAAGGGGTATCAAACTTAAATTATAGTTCAATGTTATATGTTTTGGATAAGGTAACGACACATTTGACTCTCATACAGAATTAATGCATTTAATCAGCATTACTCTCCCAAAACTCAAAATATAGATATAACCTATATGTTCATTATGGCCAACGGTTCAGTATATCCATGATACATATATTATCAATTTCCTCAACATTAGTTGAGATAGTGATTGACAATATCGTTCCATTAGATCATCTGTTATTTGACTACCATGCAATAAGGCATTGCACGTCGTTAAAGAGTAGTTCTCTCGCTTATTTGATTTGTTGGTCTACTGAAAGTGTTTTGTAGGTAATTTAGCTGAATCAGTGTGACTAAAACCAATTATGTTGGATTGACAAAACAAGGTTTCTTTCTCCTTTTTTCTTTTATAAAACGCAGCTGAGTTGCAACAGAAAATAAGTGATTTCAAAACATTATTAATTAGGCATATCAGTTTAACAGAATTTATTTAAACAAAATGAGTTATATTTGAATGAGGCTTTATAGTCCAGAGTAGTTTTTTGTTTGTTTTTAAAAGCTCTTTAAAGCTTAAAATGAATCTTAGAGTGACCATAATATTGTTAACTTCTCTAATGTTCTTAGTCCTTCCACATTAACTTTCTCAAAAGGTCAAAAAACAATTTCGTAGCCAACCTTATGTTTGCATCTATTTGGGATCTGTTTCTTTGTCTCATTTAAGTGTTATAACTACTCCAATTATTTTCACACAAATTTAAGCCAGCCCACGACTTTTATGAATTGGGTGGTTCTTTAGCAACTTCTCTAAGTTATACCATTCTCACATCTCCGCTGGAATTTCTTTCACTAACATATATACACTAAGTATTACTATCCTTTTTCAAAAGATGCTGTATCACACATCTCTTAGTGAAACTAACATAAGCCATGTAGTGTAACTATAGCATTACTGGATGGAGCCGGAACATTATCTTGGATATTCAAGTTCCTAGGTTTTTTTTGTCTTTGTAAGAGTCTTGCTAAATTCAATGTGTTATTAGAAAATTAAATTAAAGATCTGAAGTATGGTATTTACTCCATGCATTCTCTAGCTTAAATACTCAAGCTATTTATAAAATGTACATTTAAATGTTAGCAAATGATCATCGTTATATTTTAAAACAATCATTATGATTTTATATATATATATATTATCATATATTATATATATATATATTAATATATATTATATATATATATATTTATATATTACTTATATAATAGATTATTTAATGTTTGTTGCTGTAATTTTTATAGTTAATCAGTTGTAGCACGTTATGTGAATTTTTCTTTGATTGAAAGAACCTAAATGTTATCAGACATAAAACATACAACATAGCACTTTCTATTCAACCGATTATGAAGAAGAGAAAAGAAACCAACGCGAAGATTAACTAAAAGAATATGTGTAAAATAAACGTAAAGTAAACATAATAGCACGAAGAAGTACAATGTAAATGCACAAAAACAATTCAATTGACCACTAATTCTGATATTATAATAATAACAAATATAATAAAAGAATAATAAAAAAACTTTCAAATGATATATCTCCTGTTTAGTAAAAATAAACTGTGTATTCAATGTTGTTCTATTGGGACGGAGCAGGAACAATTACTGACTGGGTGCAAAATTTTTTACGTAATATAATAGAGTTAGATGTTAACTAATTAAGACTAAAACCATTTCGATTTGGAACAGGGTTCATTTACAGATTATTTCGGAAAAATCGGATGTTTTTCTACAAATTAACATTACATTCGAAAAAAGTCCATAGGTTTCACTGCACCCGCGGACACCCCCTGGCTCCGTCCCTAGAAGAACACCTTTTCTATTTTTAATTTGACAGTTCTTTTCTCTTCTTCGGTTACTTGTGTTTAGCTGCATTCTCTGAAGGGTATTCTTCATTCGTTATTGCACCTATTACTTTTACTTTGGTAGGTAGCTTAAATCTCTGATTTAAAGAACCAACCCACTCAACCTACAAAACCAACTAACTTTTCATTGCAGAAACTATATAATCTCATTCACTCCACACATATATTCATTCAAGTTTTCATTATAAAAAAATAATTTCAAGTTTGTCCATAATGATTTATGATTACATATTAAAAGAATAACCAAACTAAACCATCTAAACAACAATAATACAACATATGACATCTATTATGAAAATCTTATTTACTAGACAATGGAAAACAGTCCATTGATTGCGTGAAAAACTTCAGTCAATACCAAACTCATCTCAGTCAACTACTTTCAAGTTTATATCAATTTAGTTCGCTTGCACATGTGCAAGGACTAATCTTTGTGTGTTCATACCTGATAAGCAAAATGTATAACTAAATTTACATAGAGTAGACCCTTACCGTCTTTATTTTTCTTTTTTCAAGCAATAATGACTCATGTGTGGACTTATTAATTCCTAACACTAACATCACACAATAATAACAATATATATACAGTAACATATTTTTTAAAGTGCTTTCCTTTATTCCCTCTTCTTGTTCTCTAAAAACCCTTCAAAAAAATCACAAACAGTCTCGCAATAAAAAAGTGCACACGTGCCACATATGAATGATGTGTATGGTTATTCAAACAGATCTATCCGTGATTGAAAAATCCTTGATTGTCTCTGCAGAACTACAAAATAAAAACAAAAAAAATAAATAGATGATAAAATAAGCACAATAAGTTAAAATTAAAATCACAGATAAAACATGTTTAACTTTGCAAAGTAGGAATAAACAATGACGATGATAAATAAGAAAGCAAAAAAAAAAAAAGTTTATGTAATGGTGGTGAGGAGAAAAATAAGGGTGGTCTCTTATAGAGAAGAGGCAAGATGTTGTTGTAAATCATTTAATGTGCAATTTGCAGCAATGAAAGGATAAACATTAAATAAATGAACTTGAAAAAATTGTTAATGCAATTAGTATTCACATTTATGATGAAGTTAATCTTTGCAAAACCACACGATCTATATTTGAGTTTATGTAAACATGCATCTCTTTCATATAAGAGTTCCTTAACTAAGCCATTAATTTACACATTAAAACATGGAACTCATACATCAGCTTAAAAGCTTTAAAAATCAAAATAAGCTCCGTGCTACTAAACTCATAGCTTAACTACATATTGAGTTCTTAGTTATGACATAATGCTCACATTCAATAGGGGGAACTCGATTCTTTATATACTATATATATATTATATATATACCTTATGTTATATATATTAATATATATCATATATATATATATATATATATTAATGTATTATATTATATCTATATATAAGATTTATAAGTTAGTCATGTCATATCACATAGCACTCATAAAACTTACTTTGACTGCATAAACATCTCTTCTTGATCTATAAAACCTACTTGCATAAATTTATGCACATAACGTTACCTAGTATGCCATTCATACTCTTGTACATATGTACTAGTATTAAAAAAAAAAAAAAAAAAAAAAAAAAAAAAAAAAAAGGTTCAGGTTTTAGATCCTTTTAAAGCCTCATAATCATGAAATGGATTCACTGATGATCGAATGACAATAAAAGGAAAACTATGATCTTTTTGAACATCTCACTAGTTGAGTCTCGATCTTAGTTGGTTTTGACGTGGTGGCCGTGTCATCGTCTTTGTATTATTTGTTTTCTTGTGGTGTTTGGTGATTTTGGTTTTATTTGATGCGTAGTTAAACTCCGGGTGTGGATTGTATAGTGTCATTGTATAGACCGATTGGAGATAGTTAATCTCCCAAGAAGTGATAAGGAAATTGAGATAATAAAGGCCTTTTAGGCGGCAAGACTCCAAACAATAAAGGAGAAACTAAAACTGATAGTTTAATCAATTTTCTTCTTCATTTCAAAAGGAAGTTACAGCTATTTATAATGAAATAAACTACTGCTACTAAACTAAGCTATCCACTAACTAACTTACTCTAAAGAATAGAAAACATGACCTTGATCCCATGCAATTAATTGCTTTTTAGTTTTTTTATAAGTCTGTTAAATTAAAATGTCTGTCTGGATATATGCTGTCTGTTTGTAGACGAATAAATGGTTGTTTGTTTTGTGGCTGTATAAAGTGTCTGAATTAAAAAAAATTTTGTTATAACCCTTTTAATTAAAATAGGTGTTGAATTAGAGGTTAAGAAGTGAGAGGTAAATATGTAAAAGTATGATAAAAGTGATGACTTAATATGGAGACCCTACTCTCCATGGCTTTTCTAGAAAGTCATCCTTTTAAATTAAGCACCAAACAAAATCAATTAATGACTTAATAAATTTACCTATTTTGAATTAAGACTCTTAAATTACAAACACTACCTAACTACTGACATAACTTATTTATTCTTAGAAGAATAGAAAACATGTTGTAGACTGATTCTTCCCAACCATTTCATGCGTGTACCAATCTTCTAATTTAGATCATAAAGGGTTGGACTGGTATCAGTCATCATATCTTTTCCTTTCCGGCATATCGCTAGTTTTTATTGTACATTATCCTTTCCGTTATACATGTGTTTAAGAACAAAGAATATTCTTGTGTACAATAGTTTTGCTGTTCACCCTCACCAACTTAAATAAACTGTCGTATGATATTATTTCATGCACTTCCCAGTTTCATTGTAGACTCTTCCATGCTCATAACATTTAAAAGGATCGGCACTAGCTAATACTTACATATAGTCATATAGATGTTTTATAGGTACATGCAAGTTCACCTATAAATCTAATTTACTATATAATTTCAACCTATAACATACAATTTTCAGAGAATAAGTTTTGAAGTTAATAATCATGCTCAAAATACTACTACTAATATTATAGGACTACTAAGTTGATTTTTGCATCATTAGTTGAAGAATTAAAAACTTAATGTCACCACATGTTACGATTTACGATTTATGATTTATGTGTTACATGGGTTTTGCTTATGTGTGACCACTGGGTACATGTTTAGCTCTTTATAGTTACATCTTATGGAGTGCCCAGTGGGCACATGTTAGCAAAACCCGTGTTATATATATCTTTGTTTAGTTTATGAAAAATTGTGATCAATTAATGTAAATGGGATAATTTTGATATCATTAATTACCTGCCATGAAATGCAGGTTACGCAGCTAAAATGTGGGGGCTTGGTGATAGGGTCTATGTTTGATCACCGGGTTGTTGATGGGTACTCCGCTGACATGTTTCTCTTAGCATGGGCCGAAATAACTCGATCCGAGACCCTATCTATGTTGCCTTCGTATTCCTTTGGGAGGGACATATTCAATCCGAGGTGCCCAATCAAATATTCTTCTTCAATCAATGATGTTTTTACCATATTTGAACCACCAACCAAACCCCGCCATGACCAAGACCATGGCGAGAGAGAACCTATGCTCATTAACCGTGTATACAACATTGAGGGTGAGCAGCTTAAGAGGTTACAATTTTTGGCGAGTGAAAATGGGTGTAGGAGGTCGAAAGTAGTGGCCTTCACCTCTTTGTTTTGGAAGATAGTTGCGTTGAGCATGGAAGAGCCAGGAACATCCAACAAGGTGTGTAATATGGTTCTTCCCGTTGATGGAAGGCGAAGGTTGAGCGAGGGAGCTGGAGAAGAGAATGAAAAGCTATTGATTTCGCACTTTGGTAATGTTTTGTCGATGTCTTCAGGGGCGATAAGAGCACAAGTAAGGCTTTTATTTAGGAGTATTTAAAACACTACAACAGAAGTTTCATAGTGACACATGGAAGTTGTCATACATTTGGCTATTTGGGTTTGTGACACTTCTAAAATACGTCGTAAAGCTTCACTCATTAGTGACAGTTGTTTGCCTTTGCAGCCTGATATTTTGATTTTTAGTCTTGATAAACCGACAAATCTTTTTTACAAAGATACCAATTATTTTAATTTTTAAATTAACCAATACACATAAAAACATATATTTTGCTCATGGAGTTTCAAAACCCAAAGCCAATATTTAAAAAACAAAAAACTTTTTACTTTCTTTTCTGTTCTTATAATATATAAAATTTGTTATAAACCCCAATTCACTAGATTCGAAATGCACTAGGAACTGAAGCATATGTGTTTAAGCGATATAGCTACCAAGGTTCATGAGTTCCTGCAGACATCCACTTGCAAAGACCATTTCTTAGACCTTATTGACTGGGTGGAAGAACGACGGTCGCTGCCATTGGTAGCAAAGCCATTTGCTAGCACAGAGATGGCGGTAATTGTATCAGCAGGACATACGTACCAGGGTATGAACAAGATAGATTTTGGGTTTGGTAAGGTTGCATTCGGATCATGTCATATCCCGTCTTCAAGGACGGATTGTGTCATTATGACATTGCCTAGTCCAGCCAACAATGACGATTGGGTTGTCTATATGCATATGCCAGTGAAAACCATAAACTACATTGAGGCATATTCTAATAACATTTTCAAGCCCTTGAATGCTGATTACCTCCAGATTTAACATAAGTTATCTTGTTATTTGGAGTTGTATCAGTTTGATAGAGCATAAATCAAGAAGGAAAAAAAACTGTTGTTGTTGTGTAATACTAAATGGTGTTATAAACACATAGTACCTTTCATTTAAATTTTAAATAAAGTGGTCATCCATATGTACAAGAACGAAGAATTAGGCTACTGCGTGTTGCGACGTAGCTAATTTAAGTTCTATATTTGTTCTATATTATATTTTGTTTGTTTGATGAAGGTTTAGGCTTTCACGTGTTATCAAATTGTAACCTGTTTACTTACAAATTGTAATATTTGTTTTTTAGTTTATGTTACATACAGTGGCGGATCTAAAATTTTGAACCGTATGTGGCACGAGCCGAGAGAATCTCGCACTCAACCATCCAACCATTTTACACATCCAACCATTTAGACCGTATGTGGCTTCATCGTTTTTGACGAGCCTTCTCTTCTCAACATCTATTAGTTCGGAGTATGGCTTTTCAACCATCAACTTGGTTTCGGGGTCTAGCATCATGAAAACAAAGTCTCCATTTTGAATGATCTCCCACAAGTCAAGATCCTTGGACCTAACATAGGTCTCAAACCGGGATTTCCAAAAGCAAAACCCATCGGTTTCTAGCAAAGGTAGTCTTTGCATAGAACACCCCTCAACATAGTTCTCTTGAGCCATGGATCGATACTCAACTTTATCAAAAAATCTTAGGTATCGTTTGTTTTTTCAGAGCTTTTACGTCTTCATCTGCAAACCATGTCTGCAGAAGAAGAGGTGCATATAAGCTCTTCATCTGCAATAAGAAGACCGTTTGTTTTTTGTGTTATTGAAGTACTTCTTTCCTAGACAATTTTTTGTGCTATTGAAGTACTTTTTTTTTCTTTTCCTTTTTCTTTTCACAATTTTTTTTACGTTTTCGTCCGCTTGTTACCGTTTTGGTACATTTTCGACCGTTTTTTTACGTTTCGTTTGTTTTTTTACGTTTTTGTCCATTTTTTTAAGCTTTCATCCGTTTTTACGTTTTCGTCTGTTTTTNTGTTTGATGAAGGTTTAGGCTTCACATGTTATCAAATTGTAACCTGTTTACTTACAAATTGTAATATTTGTTTTTTAGTTTATGTTACATACTTACATACAGTGGTGGATCTAGAATTTTGGACCGTATGTGGCACGAGCCGAGAGAATCTCACACTCAACCATCCAACCATTTTACACATCCAACCATTTGGACCGCATGTGGCTTCATCGTTTTTTACGAGCCTTCTCTTCTCAACATCTTTTAGTTCGGAGTATGGCTTTTCAACCATCAACTTGGTTTCGGGGTCTAGCATCATGAAAACAAAATCTCCATTTTGAATGATCTCCCACAAGTCAAGATCCTTCGACCTAACATAGGTCTCAAACCGGGTTTTCCAAAAGCAAAATCCATCGGTTTCTAGCAAAGGTGGTCTTTACATAGAACACCCCTCAACATAGTTCTCTTGAGCCATGGATCTATACTCAACTTTTCTTAGTTAGGATTTTAGGTTTTTGAAAAAGAAGTTTTTGACTTAAAACGTCTTCTCGAGAAGGTTTTAACGCTCAAAAACTTGAGTATACCGCTCTGATACCAATTGTAGAACCGTAGAAGGGGGTGAATACGGTTTCTTCAACCTTTTAGATGTTTAAAAACTTTAAGCCTCGAAGAATACCAAGTGGTTTAAGTAATAACAACCACTAACACAATCACAATGCAAAGTATATAAAGCGAGTAAATGACACATTATATATACTGGTTCGGGATGGGGGTTTATACCATCCGTACGTCCAGTTGCGAATCCACGATATTGATACTATTACTCTAGTATAATCCTTTCGTTGGACTATAAACCGTTACAAATTCACTCCACTGATATTCCCTAATATCGATGCTCACAAAGAAGGAGTTACTCCCAACGGTATTCCGCCCTCGGAAACCACCCAAAAGAACCTCGTGATTCGACTTCCACAAAGGTCTCCTAAACCACTACCAAGACTTCCCACCGGAAGTATCAAACCCCAAATAGATCCCCCAATGATCTAGGCTTGGTCACCAAGACACAAGACTTCCCTTACAAACAGTTTGAATGAATAAGTGTTTGTTTGTTTAATCAAGCCCTAACCTAACCTAGAGACTCGATTCTAATAGAAAGGGTACAGAGATAGAATACCCTGGACACAATCACAAGAATAGATTAGGTTCTTGTGATTCTTCCCTTGCAAAGAGATGTGTTTTTTCAAATGATGTTAGTGTGAAATATTAAGAACACAAGATAGAATCAGAGGATTAGAGAGAAAGAATATAGATAGAAAGAATAATGGTAAGGGGTGAGGAATACAAGAGGCAAGGTGGGGNATTAGGTTCTTGTGATTCTTCCCTTGCAAAGAGATGTGTTTTTTCAAATGATGTTAGTGTGAAATATTAAGAACACAAGATAGAATCAGAGGATTAGAGAGAAAGAATATAGATAGAAAGAATAATGGTAAGGGGTGAGGAATACAAGAGGCAAGGTGGGGTATTTATAGGCCAAGACCCAAACTTGAAAAAATGTTTACGAGACTGGCGCGTCGGAGCGCTGGCAGCGCGTCAGGACCTCTGATACTTTTTCTCATTTTGGGTGTTGGTCTTTTAAATATCTACCCTTACTAAACCCCCAATTGTACTTCACATATTTAGACTTTTATCATTATTCATTCTAAAGGTCTACCAACTCAAATAGCCAATTTGTAAAATGTTTTGTGAAGTATTTAAGAGAAAC
This sequence comes from Artemisia annua, assembly GCA_014162995.1. Classification (NCBI taxonomy): domain Eukaryota; kingdom Viridiplantae; phylum Streptophyta; class Magnoliopsida; order Asterales; family Asteraceae; genus Artemisia; species Artemisia annua. The sequence goes on along the minus strand of LBNU01006675.1, from coordinate 21,990 downwards.
CAATTATCAAGGATAGAAAGGTAGAAAGGATAATTGGATAGGGGTAGAATAGGTATTCCTCACTTGCCATAGAGAGAAGAAAAGAATATGCCAAGAGGATATTCCTTTGCTTGAAAAGGACGTACGGATGTTAGAGAGGGAAGAGATTTGAATTTGAAATTCAAATGGTGTGAGAGGGAAGAGGAGATAGTGAGGTTTGGTTAAGGTTGAACCATGGTTGGGTTAGAAGAGAAAGCATGGTTAGGTTAAGAAGAGAGTGTGTTGAGAACAAACCATGGTTGAGTTATAAGAAAACCATGGTTGAGTGGAAAGGGATATCTAAGGGAATATTCTATCCTTGTAAAGAAAGGGTGAGTGAAGGGTTGAGATGNAATGACACTACGATATATACTGGTTCGGGATGGGGGGTTTATACCATCCGTACGTCCAGTTGCGAATCCACGATACTGATACTATTACTCTAGTATAATCCTTTCGGTGGACTATAAACCGTTACAAATTCACTCCACCGATATTCCCTAATATCGATGCTCACAAAGAAGGAGTTACTCTCAACGGTATTCCGCCCTCGGAAACCACCCAAAAGAACCTCGTGATTCGACTTCTACAAAGATCACCTAGACCACTACCAAGACTTCCCACCGGAAGTATCAAACCCCAAATAGATCCCCAATGATCTAGGCTTGGTCACCAAGACACAAGACTTCCCTTACAAACAATTTGAATGAATAAGTGTTTGTTTGTTTAATCATGCCCTAACCTAACCTAGAGACTCAATTCTAATAGAAATGGTATAGAGATAGAAGACCCTCGACACAATCACAAGAGTGGATTAGGTTCTTGTGATTCTTCCCTTGCAAAGAGATGTGTTCTTTCAAATGATGTTAGTGTGAAAGATTAAGAATACAAGATAGAATTAGAAGATTAGAGAGAAAGAATATAGATAGAAAGAATAATGGTAAGGGGTGAGGAATACAAGAGGCAAGGTGGGGTATTTATAGACCAAAACCCAAACTTGAAAAAAAATGTTTACGAGACTGGTGCGTCGGAGCGCTGGCAGCGCGTCAGGACCTCTGATACTTTTTCTCATTTTGTGTGTTGGTCTTTTAAATACATACCCTTACTAAACCCCCAATTGTACTTCACACATTTAGACTTTATCATTATTCATTCTAAAAGTCTACCAACTCAAATAGCCAATTTGTAAAATGTTTTGTGAAGTATTTAAGAGAAACCAATTATCAAGGATAGAAAGGTAGAAAGAATAATTGGATAGGGGTAGAATAAGTATTCCTCACTTGGCATAGAGAGAAGAAAAGAATATGCCAAGAGGATATTCCTTTGCTTGGAAAGAAAGTACGGATGTTAGAGAGGGAAGAGATTTGAATTTGAAATTCAAATGGTGTGAGAGGGAAGTGAGATAGTGAGGTTAGGTTAAGGTTGAACCATGGTTGGGTTAGAAGAGAAAGCATGGTTAGGTTAAGAAGAGAGTGTGTTGAGAACAAACCATGGTTGAGTTAGAAGAAAACCATGGTTGAGTGGAAAGGGATATCCAAGGGAATATTCCATCCTTGTAGAGAAAGGGTGAGTGAAGGGTTGAGATATGTTTGAGAGAGTTGGATGGTTGAGATGAGTTTAGGTGAGATGGATGGTTGTGATGAAAGGGAGCCTATGTTTGGGATTCAAATTATTCCCCATGTGTTGAAATAGAGTGTGAAGAGGTGATGAGTTGGATGTGAGTTGGATGTGTAAGGGAATATAAGATTTGATGGGATGGGGAGCCTTTGGTTGAGTTGGCTAGTGTGTGAGAGAGGAAGAGATGTGAGTGAGGTGTGTATAGTTTGAAAAACTAGTTGTTGGAGATGTAAGGAAGTGAGTTGGATGTGTAAGAGAAGAATGTGATGTTGATAGTGATGGGGAGCCTTTGGCTTGATTTCAAAATGAAATACCCATGTGATGAAAATGGGAAGAATGTGGCAAGTGAGGTGTTTTGTGGGGAAGGTTTATTTGTATTTGAAATGAAGGGTAGGATGAAGAAGATGATGATGTGGTGAAATCCTAGTGGTTGAAAGGGAATGTAGTGAAGAGAATGTTTTGGAGATTTGGTGTAGGAATGTATGGGACAAAAGGTACATAGAAGTACAAAGAATATAAGACGATGTTGGGGATAAGATTTGGGAGAATTTTGGAAGGGTTGAAGTATTTGTTTTATGTGAAGAGAAAATCAAATGATTGATTAATAAATAATCACAATGTCATTGAGAAAGAAAAGAGTTGAAAATTATGAATATGAGTTGAGAAAATCAAAGGTTATTTATAATCTCAAGTAACTCAACGTCGAGAATCCATAATCTCATAACTGGTGACTTTCCACGACTCGACATACTCAACTAACACCTTGGTAGAAACAAGCTAAGTGCTTTGCATTGATGTAAAGCATATCCCATGCGGGAAAGGATGCGTTTACGCAAAGTGACCTTTGACTTTGTTTGACCAATAAGGGAGTAAACCCGTTACATGATTAGATAAGACGTAAGCACGGGTTATGAGCATATGAACACTTTCACTTGATGTTACGTGAAATGTATAAGCTCCCTAGGTTTAGAAAAGCCTTGGCTAGAGGCATTTAACAAAATAGTTGAGTTGGCGTTTTCTCAAAAACGGGTATTTCAAAAGTTGGATCTCTCTAATTCTAAAACTCGTTTCGAGTGTTCTCAATTAAGCACATAACATATACATACCTGTATTGAAACATCCACATTTGTCGGGTAAGGGGAAAGCCGACTTTCAAAATTCGTCCCGAAACATACAGTAGCCTAGCGCGCTGCTGGCGGGCCGGCAGCGCGTCAGGAGCAGATATGAATTCGGGGGAATTTTGGCTATCGTTTGTAATTTTATGTGTTTCGAAGGTTTATTTGTCATCATTAAATCATAAGGAGATTTTAGTCAATGTTGCCCCCAACAATAACAATAATAATAACAATAATAAAAAATCAAAAGATCATTACAGCCCAAAAATACACAGGTCATTAATCAGCAGTCATGACCAAAGCTTATACACATCGCACAAAATCATATTGAATACAAATTATAAAAACCGAATAAAATCAGCACTTATAGCTTCAACAAAAAGAAACATATATCCAGAAATCTACTAATAGCATACAAACTTTAAAAAAAAACGAAAGGTCATTACAACCAAATAAAACACAACTTGTAGCATATCATATAAAATCAAACAGAAACACATCCATAAATCCACTAATAGCGTACAAACTAAAAAAAGAAACCGAAATACCATATGTCAACCAATCAAATGGCAATGAGACAGTTTTTTGCGATTGTTGAACCACCGAAACCTCTAAACATTCACCACTCTTCAAATCTAATCCAAGTTATCAAACCACCAGTGTGTGTATATTTAGAGATAAAGATGAGGGTCGCATGTGTTTCGATACTATGTAAATCTGGGAGAGAGATTAGGGTTTAGACACGTATCCATTAAAGGAATGAGACACGATGTTGCATCTAGTGAAAATGGGCCATATGATAACCCAAAAACGAAATGGGCCAACAAATTACCAAACGACACGGCCGTAACAACAAAACAACGTCGTTTCATGTTTTTCCCACCCAAAACGGCGTCGTGCACGCCTAGTTTATAATAGGGTAATATCATAAATTAAATTACGATAATAGTTGCAACTTTTGTTATTATTAACAAATAATTGAAGGATAAAAACTGAACTTATTTTATAACATATGTAGCTTTTCAAATGGTAAACTTGTAGTACTTTCCCCAAAATGAGAATCGTTGTTACCTGTTAATGCTGTTCAAGAATGCTGTCCACTGAAATATTGCAAGCAGCACAACAAGTATCGTTTATCACAATCGAAGACCTCTATATCAGTTTAGCCGGTATGACAACTTAAGATTCAACAGTCTTAAGAAAACCGAAAATCTTGATAAAAGTAAGGAAGGATTGACAAGAAATCCTTGACAACTTAAGATTCACCAATAGACTTTCACCAAGCATTCCAACGGCCAACATAAGGCTAAATCATAATATTTCTAAATCAGTATAGACCAAAGAGCCACTACATATTTAGCATCCTATTGCGACCAAGGATCGTCAACTTTTACTAAGGAACCCAGAGAAATTAGTTTTCTTCTATAAATGGGTTCCATGTCTTTCAGAATCATGTCTAGCACAAAACCTTTCAGAGTTCATATCATTCATTTCCATACTCTGAACCACTCAAATACTCACCATTCTCCTCGAAATATTCAATCAAGCGTTTCAGGAACTTGTCGCTGGTCACAGTCTCTGTGTCACAAATGATACAGCACTGTCTCCTTGCCCGAGTCACAGCAACATTCATACGTCTACGATCACTCAGAAATCCCACCTGAAGAATTTATAAAGTTTCTGTCCGTTTATTCATCAAGAATTATACAGATTTATCCCAACTATAAAATGGCAAGGGAGTAAATACCTCTTTCTTTGAGTTGGACCTGACCATTGATATGATAATGGCTTCTTTTTCCCTGCCTTGAAAGCCATCCACGGTTGAAATTTCCAGTTCCTTTAACTTGTCTTCCTTAGTTCTCAGCATTCTTAGTAGTACAACCTATAAAATAGTTTCTCCGTATGACAACCAAAAAATCCATAAGGCTCTTTTGCGTTTTTATAAACAGAATGAGTTTTGCTTTACCTGTGCAGAGTAAGGGGTAATGATTCCAATATCAGAAGCACGTACTCCACTTTGAATGAGTCTTTTGGCATGGGCTATAGCAATCTCAGCTTCACCTTCATTTAACGTGCTTTCTTCTTCATCCTTCTTTTCTTCCATGTCACAGCTACAATGAAATATAGTTGGTATCCAATTTAAACAGCAGTCAAGATAAAATATAAAATTAAAAATGAACCAGCAACATAATATCACTGATCCTTATAAATCTACATCAGAATGAATAATATTGAGAGTCATTATTCATATGAGTTACACTACTAATATGCATACCCTGCTATGTCTATGAGAAGAAGAGTAGGCTCTGCCGAAGAAGACTTCTGCACATCTTCGAGTTCATACAGGGCATGTCCAGCAACACTTGCATGAGCTTGGACCTATAATTATGTAAAAATATAACCGACAGTAATAGCAATGAATGAATGATGATCCAGTTAAAACGGTAAGCACCTTCCCGACCTTGTAAAGGTGGCAATTGCAACCCATTTATTCATAAAAGGGTCTATTCGAGTTTTGTTTTATCGCAACGGGTCCAATCAAGATTTAACTAACAGGGGGAACGAAGTCGACCAACTTGTATTATAATGCAGATAATCCAGGACAATAAAGTGTTTCTGGGTTAACGCGATCCGCCCCATTCGACTTGTATTGAAAAAATGACAACTGANTACCTTATTGTTGTAAAGCTCCTTTGATGACCACTTCATTATAAGCTCATGCATACGGTACTGGACAGTGAGCATAGATATGACTTCATCTCCATACAAATCTGCAAGCCGTTCAAAGAGAGTCCTTCCCAAGCCCTTTTTCTCAGCTTCAACACTCTGTATTGTTGGAGGAAGCTGGAGATGATCCCCTGAAAGTATGCACCTAGAACCCTACAAAAAATATAAATAATAATCGTGCACATTTCGATATTTAATTAATCCATGACGCTAGATATTCAAAGTGGAAACTATGTATTGCTAAATTCTTGTACTTTGAAAACATTTTTTGGTTTGTTACCTTTAGTAAAGCAATCCAGCAGGCTACCTCAAGTGCTTGAGCAGCTTCATCAATTATCACGAGATCAAATGATGTGCCATCTAACTTTTTCGTTAATGAACCTGTGAGAGTGGTTAAAACGACATCTGCATTTTTTATAACGTCTGTCACAGCCAGTTGTTGTCTCTTGCGTTCTTCTTTCGAAAGCATCCTGAGCTCCTTCCGAATATCCCTTTTGGTGTTTCTGTCTTTAGCTTTCAGCAATTTACCATTCAGTGCCTGCAAAACATTAGAAGGAAACAACTTCAGGGTAAAAAAACATATCTAGAATTTATCCAAGTATTAACTTGATTAAAAATAACTCACCTTCATCTCTTTTCGAATGTCATTTGCAAGAGAACTGTTATCTCCACGTAATACCTACAGGTAACCAACCAATCATAAGTATTAAACTTTGTAGCACTCAAACCTTTAGTGAAACAATCAACAATATGACCAAATCGCCCTTTACCTGTGCATCAAGAGCGCTATCTAATACTTGGGGCAGTAACCGTGCAGGATGTCCAACTCTCACCAGCTTTACTCTAATCCATAAATCAAACACAACTTTAGAAACAGAAATCCATGAAAACCATTATATACAAATCTTATCGTCGTCTTAAACAAAAAAATATATAATTGTGTTACCTGTGAGGAACCAGTCGTTCAACAATGTTGTCAACTGCAATATTGGAGGCAGCACAAGCAAGAATCTTTGATCCACGTTTCACTTCCTGTAGGATGATTTCTACCACAGTTGTCGTTTTTCCAGTTCCAGGAGGTCCATGCAGCAAAAACAGGTCTTTTGATGATAGGGCTTTTTTAATAGCATCTTTCTTGGAGAAAAAAAGAACGTTATATTATTTGGTCTGTGTAAAGAAGGTAGACCTATAAAACTAACAAATCAAAACATATGAACGCAACAATTAAGGGGCAGGTATATACTGAACACCTATTATGCATCCCCTCAACATACTCTCGTTCTGTTCCTATATATTCAAAATAGAAGTCGCAGGAAAGGTTAAATACCTGAGAATGATCAAGGTTTTTATTAAAAGGAGTGAAGGAAACATCCTTTTTCACGACTGTTGGAGATCTTTCTCCAAATAATACAGGAACCAAATCTGCAGCAGGACCCCGTTGGATACCTTTACTTAGTTGTATCAAGGTATCCTTCATTCTACGGTATGTCACCTACACACACATGCAAAAGGTTCTTAATATTTCATTCTAACGAAATGATCAATTATCAGAATACAGAACATGTTTTCCATGGATGTGTGCAGTACCCAACACTCTAAAACATGATCTATAAACTTCATTAACCAAGTATATACAAAATTCCTTTAGAAGTTTAATGATCAACTGAAGACAGAAAATAGCGTGAACTGATTCTAAAAACTAGTTAAGCTGAAGGCAAAGTAGTGAGAAATTGTAGATGAAAAGAATAAACAAAAAATCAAATGGCTTAACGGATATATTACCGGGTGATTATCAATAAAAAAAGATGCAAACTAGCAAACAGAAAATGCAGCAGTATGAATGCTGTACCTCATTAGTCAATTTCTCAATGCGTAAAGTACTATTTAAACCTTCTTCTGGAATATCGTCAAAAGCAATGGTGATTGATGAATCCTGCAACATGGAATATACGTATCTCAAAATCGAGGACAATAAACAAAGCTGGCGTTTTTGAAAAGAAAAATAACTACCTTCAGTCGATAAACAACGCCTTGTCCAAGGGCAGGAGAGCCTGGATCAGCCTTGTTTGGTTTTAGAACAACCACATCATGTGTCCCAAACTGCAACAAAACAATATTAGCTTAGAATATTTTTGGCTTCACCAAAAACCTCTGATTTTTTTGGGTTATAAATGACTCACTGGAACAACAAGCATTTTAGAATGATACACATATATTAAACAAACAAAAGCACATGGAATCAGTAGCTCATTTCTATGTAAAAAGTAAGTCAACCAAGTTTTACCTTGTGCGCCGGAAGAACGTCTCCTTTGTTTGATTGAAGTTCAAGAAGCGTTTTGCCCATCAGCCCCGTCTACAATAAGAACATATCCAAAGACATAAAAGATATACAGTCGGCGGCTAAGCTAATTTCAAATTTTCAGTTAAGCAACAAAAGAGAGATTCGATTTTCATATGATAGTATCTTCATGATTAAAAATGATTTCGTTTTTCGGAGAACTGTGTATGTCTTTTATTATATTTCTACCTTAATGATTAATAAACGTAATATAAGACTTGACCCGACCACAATCTTTTGAAGAAAATAACGCGACTACTAGTTATAATTGAGAAATACAAACCTGAACATCTACACACTTCAAATTAAGCATGGTCGATCCTCTCTTTGCTGCAGAGTCTAAAGTTCTATTAGCACCAGAGCTCATTGATGCAGATATCTCAGCTTCCTATGGTGATTATATGCATAAAAAGCACACATCATCAGTTGCTGAAAATAAAATGAACTCAACGGGAAATAGCTATTAGCACAAATCATCATGCATTCAAGTCAAGTTGAATGATCATACAAGAAAACAAAGATGTATAAAACAGGATCAAATGGACTCTATCCCCTATCACGTAATTAGTAGAAATGCAAGTTGTAGTTAAACAAACAAACTCTCAAAACCGAACAAATCATAAGCAATTCTCCCATTACAAGAACCAGTACACAAAACACACTGCAGCTTGTAATCTTATCCTAAATGTTAGAGAAAGTACAGTTAGTTTACTTTGAGGCAGAATAAGTTTACTTTGGAATTCTACTTAATACGAGTTTCAGGTACCTTATATCAAAGTATTTTAGCGTTCGGCATATCCAATTCTAATTCTTGCCTTCTGAAGTTTTCAGGCCTTAAAATTCGAATAACGAGGCCAGAAATTGCTACGATAAAACTGACTACCAAAGTTAATTGTAAAACTACTAAAGTTATTGTTACTTAAACTCAATTGGATCTAATTAAGTGATTCTGATTCTTGAAATGGCGATAATAACTTTCAAAAATCACATATAAACACCCATTTCCTCTCAAGCTTAACACTAGTTTCACTACTTGTAGCAGCATTCGTTATAATGTTCAGGTTGCGTTTGGAAATGAGCGTTAAGAAAGTGTTTAGAAATTCTATCTTTTAGCTTGTAACTAAACGGTTTTTCTTTACAAAACAAAAACGCTAAAACTGCCACTAGTTTTGCCAAACATAGCCTCAATTTAAGTTGTCCCATCGAACTTAGAAGTTTAATCATTGCTCTTATTATATAAGTACACAACTCTTGAAATGGTCTATAGCCACTATACTCAACATTTTAAAAAGTATCGTTCAGCCGATCAACGCAATCGATTTAGTCAACTACAACACTAGCAAGCCAATATTATTATCTCTCAACTAAAGCTTACAACTATTTTACACAATATACATGCCGAATTAGAGGGTGTTTGTTTACGGCTTATGTGTCATAAGCCCATTTTTTGGCTTATTTTGAGACTTTCTATATAAGTTTATTATGTCATAACAAACATATATACGTCCACAAGCTTCAATACAAGACGAAAAATTGAGCTTATGAAACATAGGGGGTGTTTGTTTCGGCTTATATAGCCGGCTTACAGCTGATTCAGTTTTGGGCTTATGTTTCGTAAGCTCACTTTTTGTGGCTTATTTTGCAACATTATATTTATTATGTCATAATAAGCTTATATAAGTAAAAAAAAAAAAAAGTTGCAAAATAAGCCAAATAAAAATGAGCTTACGAAATATAAGCCCAAAACCAAATAAGCCATAAGCCGGCTATATAAGCCGAAACAAGCACCCCTTAAGCCGAAAACAGATAAGCTCGTTAAATTCCACCAGACTATCACTAAAACAAGCAAATCATTATATATACTCATCTTGAATTATGACACGTGTAACCTGATCAACATATGAATTTATATTTATTAAAAGATTGAGGTACCTTTTCCATATCGATAAGTGGAGTCATTTTGGATACAAATTGTTCGATTGATATCGATGACTGCTTCATGTTTTTTCCGGTGTCCATGGCTGCCGGGTGAGGGGAGTTACACCGCCGTCAGTGAACGGGTTTAACTGGTTTTAACCCGAGTAACTTTTTTGTCGAGTCAAATTATTTTATTTGTAGGGGTATTATTTTGTTTATTTTATTTTTTGCATTTTTATCAAAGATTTTTTTAAAGATTGTCATTAAGATGCTTTGTTTTGCTATAATTTGTTGTAATAATATAATTCAATCACAATCAATCATTAATTGTGTATGTAATAATTTTCAGGATTTTTTCCATTTTTTTTGGATTATTATCCAATCAAAACCATTCAAAAGAGGTATTATAATGAAAATTATTTGCTTAACGACAACCCTTAAAGCTGTTGTTAGCAATGGTTTTTAATTTTTTTTGCTAACTAATCAACGAGTTTAAAATTCACTCTCACACAGATTCAAACGAAGTAAATCTTTTCCGTTTTAAAAAGCTAACGCGACCACTTTTGAATTGTTCTAATTGTTCATGTTAAAGATACTTAAAAGATATTTGATATAGTTTATCATATTATTTTTACTGAAAATTATTATTATGAATTTAACAAACAAATATTAATTAAGGTAAAGAAAAAAGTGATCAATAATCATTATGTTTTTTTTTAAAAAAAATTGTATGTTAAATGTCCAGAGAGTAGAGACTATTATTTTGAAACAGCATGAGTATTGACCGGGATATTACAGGTTTCTTTTAAAAAAAATCGAGTTTGTCACTCAAATTATATTTATAAAAGATTTTCATTTTTTTAACCGTTTTATTTGTCACTCAGAATGGGTAATGTTTTACTGCTAATAGACATTTATTATACGAAGTATAGTTTACTTAGAAATAACTGTGACAAATAGGTGACAAAATTAACTTTTTTTCAATGTACTTTAAGTGACAAACATGATTTTTTAACCTGTGTATGCTATTTAGTACATGTAAGTTAACAAAGTGATTATTGCAACTTTAAACCAAGTGATTATTGCAACTTTAAACCGGGTGTAACGGTGACCCTCATCTCCATTGTCACATCAGCTTTCTATCTTCAGGACAACTTCATGACCAACTTAGGGTAACCAAATAACCGAAGACAGCACAAAAAAATACCACACACACAAACATAGAACACAACTCGGCCGCATATGCGACCTACTTGTGCATTTTTTGGGTTGGGACTAGTCTAAGGTGAGGCCTTGAGGGGGTGTAATGGGAGGTATACGACTCATTTTATTTCTTCGTTACTTTAATAAGTTTTTCTTTAAAAATCATATCTGGTCTCCTTCATGTTATTTCACGACCATTTTCATGTTTTCTGGCAACTCTCAAGATTAGACATCAATAGCAACAACTAACTAATTTTAGTCACATGAAAAAAATAATCTAATAGTTACATTAACGTGATTTTAATCAAATATATACGTAACCCACTTCGTTAGAAATACGTGATTTACATGTCTGCCGTATCATGTTATTTTAGCCTTAAGTTTACAAAAGCAGAATTAAGTCACGATAATCATTTTTTATTTTTGTTTTCCTGCTTAAGCTCTTTTTTGTCTGATAGTATGTGTATTGTTTCATGAAGATCATGGCTAGTTGGCTACTACCAATCTACCATAAGGCCGTCCTCGAGGGTGGCAAAATGGGCGACCGCACAAGGCTCCAATATTTTAAGGCCCAAAATGTATGTTCGTTATATAAAATTATAAGTGATGTTGAAATATTATATACTTATGAATATAAAAATACATTTTTAATAAGTATATTTGAAGAATGAAATTTATACATAGATAGTTCTCATTGTATGTTTCAAAAAGAAAACTTTTCATTTAGCCTAATTAATTTTGTTTAGAGCCCCGTTATCTTAGCTCCGGGCCTCCAAAAACTCGGCGTGAATATGGATTCTAGAATTGATACCACTTTCATAAGATTACGAAAGGTGGTTACATAAGTTTATTGAGTGTCAACTCTGCAATCGTTAAGTTATAGTTACAATTACAGTTAATCCTCTAGAGGGGGTAGTACAACGTCTTGGATCGCTACAAGCTTTGCATGCCCACCATATTCTACCGGCAACACATCTTCCCCAACATCCTTGACAAATTGGCTTTTCTCTTCATCGTTGCTTACAATTATAATCTGCATTTACAATCAATGGGTCAGCACAGCCTGATTCGACCCGTTTTGGCCTGCAAATTCTTAAACACTTTTTAGTTTTAACCAGTTTGGATATGATGTTTAGTCCAAACAAACACAAATTGACAACTAAATGGGGCGTTACGCATTGCCCATTCTAGCATAAACCGACCCTTTTTTTTCTGAGAAGCAAACTCAAATTTGAAAACACAAAAGCATAACATTAGAGTAAAATAGATAAGGTGATCAACTTTTATTTTTTGTCACACGCATATCCGATCAAAAAGATAATATCTCGCATCTTCGATTCTCAAACCTAATTAAAACATCATCTCCATCCACAAAACTCAATGATCATTTTATTAATTTTCTCTTAATGTTTAGCATCTTTGACCAATCACATTGTTTTTGGTCATGAAAATAAGTACGTTTGTCCTGTGAAATATGCATCATTTCCTATTTGAGGCTAAAATTACCGTTTTACCAATTGTTTCCCCCCATCTATATAAGGGTATTTTTAGGGCTGTAAACGAACCGGACGAACACGAACGGAGCATTGTTCATGTTCGTTCATTTAATTTTAACCGAACAAATAAACGGACACGGACGCTTAAACGAACGAATTTTCTTGTTCATGTTCGTTTATTAAGAAAATAAGTTGTTCATGTTCGTTTATGTTCGTTCATTAAGATAATAAACGAACGCTAAACGAACATCAACGATCGAACATAAATGAAAGTAGACAAACAAACATAAACTTTATTAAATTATGCACAATATATTGTTTTATAAGTGTTGTTTTGTTTAAATAAACCAATTATTAAGTTATACAATTAAAGATAATGAACATAAATAAATAAGCGAACATAAACGAATGCATAATCGGACGTTCACGAACATAAATGAACGGACGCGACTTTTGTTCATGTTTGTTTATTTAACTAATCGAACGTAAAATGTTGTTCATGTTCGTTCATTTAATAAATAAACGAACATAAACGATCATTTTACCGAACGGTTCATGAAATGTTCACTGAACGTTTCAGTTCGTTTACAGCCCTAGGTATTTTAGTGGAATGCTGCAAATTATGAAAATGTTCATGGAAAGAGGAGTAGAGTATACCTTCTCTAAAGTTGCTTTTTCCAGAAATTTAGAAACCAGCCTCCAAACGCTCACAAAAAACCACGGCATATTTAGCAAGTAACATTTTGCTAACCTTTCGGGGTAGTATGCCTACAAGCGAAAACAAGATAACACGAATGAGATGTCGTGTTTTGTGCTTTCTTTAAAATCGATAAATAAGATGATCAAATAAATTGATAAACCGTGGCGTTGTGTATCTGAAAGTTATAACATGGTTTATGTTGTGGCAATATCTATTAAAAGATATAGAGCAATGACATTGATGAACATAGGAAAATGGAGATAAGCATTTACCTGTAAAAACTGAAATCCAGTGATTAATGCACGAGCATCAACGTTTTTGTAACCAATTTGATCTAAATCAAGAACACCAATCAGCTTCTCGTTTCCGATTTCTTTTCCTTTGAAGCCACTAAAATGATGAAAAGAAGATTATGGTTGACCAAATACATACTCAAACAAAAAGATTTATTGATCATATTCGCATACTCTTCCAATAATGCGAGTACTAATTACATCACTTCTGTAGTATTCTAGCCAATTTAAAACACAATTTAACGAACATAAAGTTAATCGGCCCAACTGTTATTGATTTCTTTGGATTAAAATTCGATCAAAATGATATAATTGATATGCTTGTGAGACACTAAGTACTATTATATAGAACACGTTTTCTGTATAAAAGTTTAGCTAAGAACCCAATACCAAAAGAAGACAGCATTTGAGTAACTACTCAACAAAATAACATATGTATAATCATATATAAATTAGGAAGTACCTTGCAATTACTTTGTCAAGCAGATGAACCACAAATTCTGTATTGCAGACAGAAAACAAAGTATTAGCTTTGCACTGGCTTGACTGTACTAAATACAATAGTCATACAAGGATATCTAGAAAACTTAAAAATAATACTGCAATACAAAATCAGCTTGTGTAATATCGACTTATATTATTATAAACTATTCATACAAAGTCCCAAGCCCAAGTAACAGGGACAACATGTTTCATGTAACTACATATGGAACTTTTACACTAAAACTTTTTATTTGAACTCTTGTGGGAGCTTCATTCATGGTTCAATTTATATATCAATTCTATATCCCAAGCTATAAACATTCGTGACAGTTTTTGAAGCTCGATTGTTTCCTTTTTGACTTCCAAAAGAGAAATAAGGCTGCAGATGGTACATTGCGGATAATACTTGCTTAATAAACAAGTCAAAGTTATTCGGATCAAAGTCAATTCAAGAGAGTCAACTTGGAAGTTCTAATGCCTAAACCGATTCTCTTAGAAGAGACACATCATAAGGCCCACAAAAGTACAAAACTCATTAACTTAAGTATATCTAATTAAAGTACCTAATTATTTGGTCAGGTTGTTTTCATAAACCAAACAAATATATAATGCAATAAAGAAGGCATCTTACCAAGACATGTCATTACCAATTAAGAAATCTAACAAAAAGACAAAGACATGAATATTACTAAGATCATTAAGTATTAAAACAATAAGTTGTCCCAATCAAATGAACTAACCAAGAGTCCAAGATGAATACCAACAAATATAACCTTTTAAAGGCTTATAAATGTGCCAAGATAAGTTAACAAGAACTTATTTAATAAAAATGAAAACAATACTTTGAACAAACGAAGTACAAGAAATCCAAAACCAGAATAATCTATTATCATCTTAATGGCTGATAACTTTAATCCTTAGAGCTCTAATCTAGTTTTCCATATGTTTTGTGGTTTTTTTATTTGCTTTCTTCCTCATGTATGAAAAAACTAAAAAAATAGTATAAAATGATAAAAAAATGACTGCATTCATACTTTATATACATTAATATATAGTACACTTCAAACAATTCGGCAGTGACCTTTAGTAGTTCAGTTTCAAGACAAAAGGAGAGTGTTTGGAAATTGGAAGTGTATATTCACAAGGGGGTGTAGATAATAACTGATTATGATTCTAATGACTAAACTTCAAAACAGCCGGAAACATGATACTCCGTACCACTGGCTTATGCAACTGAGAATCATGAAAAATAAATAAGCTAACTATTCGCGAGAAGCATGAGAAATGAAGTGCTTACTTCAGTAAAGCTGTTTCACAACTTTAGATCATTGAGCAATTCACAAAAAACATGAATCAGCTTTCGTGACAAAAGTTATTAACCAGTTTTATGAAATATAGGACGCTCTTAGCTTCGCACCGCTTTTCACAAATATTCAGCTTCTTACCATAGCATAACCCCTGAAACTACTTATCTAATCATCACAATTTCTTGTCAGAATACTACAAGTTGCAAATTTTAACCCCTCCAAACACCACCAAATCTACCCTTTAAAACATAATGCTTAGATAAAACAGCCAATATGTAAAAATAACTAAATTTATAAAAAGATATTTACTCTTAAACTGAGGCTGATCTTTAGCAGGATAATGTTTGGAACCTTTAACAATCATAACAGGATGCCCATCTTTCGACAACCCTTGTAAGTAAATCTTTTTAGCATCCAACTGATCCATCACTTCTGAATCCGGTATATACCCCAATGGTACAAAAGACGCTCTCCATTTTTGCCATGTAACAAACATCTTTGCTGCTTTATTTGGATCCATTGATCTTGCTATCAAGAATCTTTCCAGCATTAAATCACCACAATTCTACAAAATAACAAAATAAGTTGCATAACATTTTGTTACAAACTTGTCGCATTTCGGCTTATATTTCACAAGCCTCATTTTTCCGGCTTATCTAAGCTTCTTATATCATAATAAACTTATATAAGCCCACATATTTCAAAATAAGCCAGGAAAATGAGGCTTATAAAATTATAAGCTGATAAGCCAAGAATAAGCTTAAACAAACACCCCTTTAATAATAATTTGATGAGCTTATATGATCCGGGNTTTTTTTTTGGCTTATTTTCTGGCTTGTGAACTTAATACTATCACTTAAGAAATGAAAAATTCATAGACTGAAAATAAGCCCAAGAAAATAGGCTTATAAGCTGAAATCAAACACCCCCTAAATCACCATATTTCTACAAACAAAAAAATACCCATTTCAAATAAGTACAAATTACATAACATTATGTTATAAAGTTTGAAACTTTATATGATATGGTGCTTACTTCAGTGGATGAACCAAGGTTTTGGATGATATTTCTCATTTGGGTGAGTTTGAGTTGTGTATTTTGGTCCATTTTTTGTGGGATATTTTTGATGGACAGTTTGAGAAGATTGATGTTGAGTGATATAAAAGAGAGACGTGAAAATTAGGCAAATGAAAGAAGAAAGAGATCAAATGAGTGTTAAAAGACAAAGTATAAGTCAATGGAGAAAAGTAGAAGAAAGAAATGGATGAAAAGTACTATTTTGAATTATTGTTTCTTTTTTATTTTTATTTTACTTTATTTAGTTTTGTAATTTGAGAAGCCAATGGTAGATGGTTCTTGCTCAAAAAAAAAATGGTAGATGAAGTGTAACTTGGTATGTAAATTCATATTCATATATGAGAGTGTGTGAGGTGTGTTATCGTACAGTGTTTGTTTCTTAAAGTTTTAAAGGCCTCAAAACATTTAGGGTAAAAACTATAAATGTTGATGATATATGAACTTTTGTTTTAAATACGCGGACGACGTGTTGTTCTTATGTAAATGGTCAAGGTCACACGCTAATACCTTTATCCATATTCGCAAATGATTCGAGGAGGCCTTGGGCCTTAAAGTGAATCTTACTAAAAGTAGAATCTTCGGAGTTGGAATTGATATCGAGGAAGTTGAAATGGTTGCTTCATCTCTCGGATGCATTCATGACTCGATTCCTTTTCTGTATCTTGGCCTCCCGATTGGTAAGAAAATGCACTTCTACGAGGGTTGGAATGTTGCTATTAATGAGATTAAGGATTGCATGTCTACCTAGAAGGCTAAATCCCTGTCTATTGGTGGGTGTCTTATGCTTATCAAATCTACTCTAGGAAGCATCCCTCTATATTATCCCTCTCTATTTAAAGCTTCTTTAAAAGTTATTAGTCTCTAGGAGTCCATCAGAGATAGATTTTTTGGGGGATTTAAATATGATAATCGTGGTATTAGTTAGGTTAAATGGAATAGCAGCCTACTCAGTCATAAAATGGGAGGTATAGGGTTGGTAGCTTGAGGGCTAAAAACCTCGGTTTACTCGAAAAATGGAAATGGCGATTTCTCTCGGAGGAATCGGCTCTTTGGCGAAAAGTTATAAATGGTTTTAATGAAGATGACGGTGGTTGAAATTCCCAACCTAACTTTAGAGGATACCATGGTGCTTGGGCTGATATTGTCAAATCGATCTCGCATATAGAGGATGTGGATCCCCCGTTCATATCCTCTTTCAAACTCGACGTTTCCATGGGCTCGAGCACCCTTTTTGGAAGGATACTTGGGTTGTAGATAGTAGGCCTCTCAAGGAAAGCTACCCAAGACTGTTTCCCTCGAGAATGAACCTGATTGTATTATTAGCGATCATTGGGTCCTAGATAATGAGACATGGTGTGGGCGATGGTCTTGGCGTATCCCTCCCCGCGGTCGTGCTCTTGATGACCTTGCCTCTCTTGTCTCTCTTATAGACAATATGGTTCTTTCTCCTGCTAATGATGATAAATGGGTTTGGGACAGAGATGCTTCAGATGCTTTCAAGGTGAAGGTTCTTTCAGATAATCTTTAGGAGTTATTTCTTTCTCAGCATAGCCTTGGTTCTCACCATGTTTGGAACTCCTGGATTCCACGCAAAATCAACATTTGCGTTTGGTATGTATCCATTGATAGACTCCCAACCAGGTTTAATCTTGCCTCAAGGGGAATAAACAGTGTCTCTAACCAATGTCCTTTTTGTGAGCTTGAGACCAAAACCACTTGTCATAGCCTCATTGCATATCATGCTGTTATCCCTTTTTGGATGATGGTGTGGAGTTGGTGGCAACTTGCACCTCCTATCTCATTCCCATCTTTTCTATCAAGTATTTTAATGGGATCTTTAGTAAACCTCGGAAGCCCCAACCTCAACAAGATTCTTAATGGTGTTTTTCAACGTGGTTTATGGTTGGTTTGGAAATGGAGAAATAAGGTGGTTCAAGCAACTCCGGATTTCCACACTACGATGCTTAATGAAGATATTTTCCCGTATATTCAAAGACTCGAATTTGTGGCTCGGTTCCCGTGTTAAGTCAACCCCTTGTAATTGGGCCTCATGGATTTCAAGTCTATGGTCCCTGCTTAATGTAGTGTAGTTTGTGCTTAGCCTTGGTTTTTGGTCTTTTGGTTGTATTGTTGTAGACAACTCTTGTTTTTGGCCTTTTCCCATTTGTATGTTATTGGCTCCTCTTTGGAGTCTTTTATAATATCTCAGCTTTTCAAAAAAAAAAAAAAAAAAAAAAAAAAAAAGCGAGATCATTTTGGTACCCGCCTAACTAACCCATCTCGTTTGTATTGATAGTTTATGTAAGTATTAAAAGGGATTAGAGTAGGCGCACTGTTATCTGTTTTTTCTAATAAGGGTGGCAATTTCTGACCCGACATGACACATGACTTGAAACCGACACGAAAGTTAACATATTCGGGTTGAGTCCAAATAGATTTCGAGTCTGGTTTGAGTTGACCCATCTAACCCATTTATTAAACAGATCAAGTTTGGGTTTGGGATAAATTAAGCAGGTCGACTAGTCAAGCTATTTAAGATTTTTTTCTTAAATTAAAATTGCTTTTTTTATTATACCGGTTAAATGGGTTAAACAGATCGATCTGCAAACCCGTTTAACCTATTTAACTCGTATAATGTGCCAACTTTTGTATATAAAACGGGTTAAATAATTTAACCCAAAACCCGTTTAACCTATTTAACCTGCCAACCCAAGTATATATACGGGTTAAATGAGTCAGGTTCGGGTTATATGTAAACAGGTTAGGGTTGACATAGTTGATCCAATAATTTAAATGGGTCAGGATTAAAAGAATACACATATATACTGTTGACATAAATAATGCATAAAAACGTTATTTATATTTTTCGATATCTCTACGTTTTGATGATTACAAAATGTAAAATCATTAAACGTAAGATTACTACGTAAACAAGTATTAAGCTAGTTTATATCATTATATCCAACTTAATCACTTAAGGTATGAATAAACAAGTGCTTAATACATCTCATGATCAAAGGGGTATTTAATTAATTACTACAAAGTTTATTTAATAATATAAACATATTATATATGTTTGAAAAACAATTTTGGTAATAAAGAAAAATGTTTTAATCATACTAAATATATGAATTCAAATTTTTAACCAAAATCAGTTAATTTTTCACCAAATAAACTTTCCCCACTAAAGACAAGAAAATCTGGCCGTTACAGCTGGGCGGTCCCCTTAATTTTAAGGGGACCGGCCATGAATTAAGGGGACCGGCCACGCTCCTGTGTCAGATTTTGTCAGAATTTTTCCCTATAAATACCACCTTAAATCTGGTATTTTTCCTTACCTCTTGCACGAAAATTTTCAGATCTAAATCTCTCTAAACATCTTCCAAAACCCTTTGATCATTAGATTACTAATCCTTGTTTCAAGTGATTCAATCCCTCATCATCCACCATC